>CATKHM010000315.1:6728-22190 GCA_949751825.1 Blepharisma undulans
TCTATGGCTCTGGGGTCAGTTCAACAGATGATTATGATTTTTCTGAAATTCCTATGAGAGCAGCCCAAGTCTTATTTGCAATTGCTATGCCTGTTTCTACGAATTTATTGATCATAATTATTTTGCTATTACGAGGGAAAAAAGCAAGAATATATCCAGAAATAGGTGAAAGAGCTCAAATAAGCCTTAGGTCAAGCTTTTGCATTTATATTCTATGTGTTTCTATCAATATAGGAAATGTGATAGCTGCTTATTTGATCGCTGATGATATGGATGGAAATTCGTCAAAGGTGTGGATGGCGATGGTCTTAATAGCTTTGGCTTTTGACGCAGTTATTGTTCAGGTAGCTAAAGCAGTCATCTCAATTTCAATATCAATAGATTTCTAAATAAAAACTTCTAGTAATATTTCGGCTTTAAATTAATTTATCCTTATAATTTGAGCATTTGCAATATTCTTTGGCAGATAAAAGCTGTTGCTGCCAAGTATTTCAATCTTAACTAAATCAGTTATTTTTTAACAAATTGATTTTGCTTCTTATCTTTTTCTATCTGTAATGAGCTAAAAGCGTTCCAAATGGTATGAATATATATAAGTTTGAAGCAGTTTTTATTACTTTCCATAGTTTCGTCTACAAGTTTCAATTCTAATATTTTGTAAAAATATCATAAATATGCATCTCTTTACAATCCTTAATTATAAAGAATAATTAATTCTATAATTGGGGGATCATAAATAATGGAGGATCAAAAATGTTATCGGTGTGCTCAACTTATGACTCCTCCCCATGATTGCAAGCTGAAAATATGTAATAGCTGTAACTTGCCTGGTCACATTTCAAAATTTTGTCCTTGAAGAGCAGCTTTAAAATCCACTTCTGAGGTTACTTTGTGCAGAATTTGCAAAGCTCAAGGCCATTCTTCTGAGCTTTGTATAAAAAGAACTCTTCCTCTCTCACTTGAGCCATCCAGCAACTTTGAGCAAATAAGATGCTACGTTTGCAAGCAAACTGGGCACTTAAACTGTCTAGCTCCAGACTCTGGCGATTCATCTCCCTCCAATTCCATCCATGATGAAACATAAAAAGTTAATAAAAAAAATTAATTATTTTAATCTAAGTCTTTAAAATTCTTTTGGTTGGTCAGCTTATGAATCAAATGATCATTAATTAAGGTCTAAAACAGACAGAACACATCACTGATTAACGAAACCTTTTAAATCAGCTCGAAATTAGTTAATTCCCTATAGTTGAATTTAGTTAATTCATAGCTCACATTGTGCAACTATAGGAAAATCTCTTAGATTTTGAGTTAATTATTAGAACTCATTTCAGACTTTAGCTGAAGAAATTTTAATTTTAATGATAATTCCAATGATGACCACACAGACAGTTTCTCAACGCATCTTTAGAATTGTGAATGTCTACACTTTCACCTGTGCTTTTGATTGCAGCTCTTACACCCATTACTTGAAATTCAGTTGTCCCAACTCTTCTCATAATTCTATCCATAAGAGCTTCTGCAGCGCTTACAGGATTTCAATGAAACGATGAACACCTACATTTTCTGCAACTCATGATATTAAGTATATTCAGATAATATAAAATCAATATTTTGCCTGATTCTACAAAAAGATTAATATTATGCATTCTATAAAAATTGCAATAATAAGTTACAATTGGTATTTAACTAATTTGTAAATGCATTTTTATTATATATTTTATTCAAAATAAAAAATTAATCTTTTATACACATTCATCAGTAAATATAAATTTTACGATACTATACTTTATCTATCTACTTACAGTTCGTTCCCAGTTCTATAGAAATATCTTTGACTTTATTATTTTTTACTAGCTTTGCAAATCTTTGTGTGCGGAAATTTTTGGATTTCTGTGATTTATTTGCTGTATCTTCTCATTTCCACGAGCTTCAAAGTGCCGAATTCTTCCCAAGGATTTTTCTGCTGCTCTTTATCCACCTTTCTTTATAAAACTAATCATTACTTTTGTTTTCTTGATCTTCGTCTCTATAAAATAAATCTAAAATATAAAATTTCATTTGAAATAAGATCTACCGGTGTATCACGCTTTTAGTGTTTTAAATATATGAATCCGTTTCTCGTGTGAACTTCAACCGTATCAGCTCTTCTCGCAACTCTATTTATAACAGATTCTACAAATTACAGCATTCCAACGATACTACTTGGGTCCACACTTTCACTGTCCATAATATTTAAATTATATAGAATCGATAAAATTAAATTTGTCCCACCTGATTCTACAAAATAATTTATTGTTAAATATAATTATAATATAAAAATTTATAAAGATAAATTTTATAAATATAAGAGATCTTTTGCCTTTTGAGCTAAGGCTCATTTAATAAAAGCATTTGTCTGTAAAATCTTGTTTATATAAACTTCGAACAAATATCTTGCTGGAACTTCTTAGGGGAATATACAACGAAGTTCAAAGCCATAAAAACTGAGAAATTTGGCAAAAGAAATAGAAGAGCTGAAGAAAGATATAGATATTTAGTTTTAATTAGTGTTATGAGAGATCCATATAATGCTGGCATGACTAATTTTATTTAAAAATTTTCAATATTATCAGATAAGCATTTTTAGCCAGACAAAAAATAAAAAGTTTATCATTGGACTTCACATAATCAAATCTATATAATATTGAAAGCTTAAAAAATATACACTAACCTAAAAGAAATTAATAGTAAACATTTATTAACAAAATTTTAAACAGACCACTAATTATCATATATGAAATTAAAAAAATACCCAAAGAAAATGCCTTAAGCTCATCAATAATTCTAAAATTAATTAGCTTTGATTAATATTTATAATTAAATGAGCATACACTAATATTAATATTAAATGGAAAACAAGGATGCACAAAAAAGTATAGCATCAAAAGTTTGTAAAATAAAGAAATTTGTCCAAGATTTATTGTCAAGCAGCAATGAAATAGACAAGTCTTCTATAGAAATTCTAATGCAAAACATAATTGTTTTAGAATATCTTCTAAGCTCTCAGCAAGGCTCCGGCCAAGATGAAGTTGACTCGCTCCAAAAAAATTTCGAAAATTTCAAATCAGAAACCAAAGAGCGAGAAAAACAGCTTAAACTCCAAGTAGACCATTATAAACACAAGCTAGAAACAGAAAAAGATCAATACCGCAAAAGAATAACTGAGTTTGAAAACAAAATCGAAAATGCAAATAGTAGAAAAAGTGAAAATCTCCCAAGAAAATCCACTCAACATAATTTGGCAATTTCAAACATTGAAGAAATATTTCGCTCAAAGTCTTTAGAAGAAGAAAAGCTCCAAATTGAAACTCTGGAAGCAAACCAGGAAAATCCACTTCCAATAAGTCAACAATATTCAATATCAAATGAACAACTCACAATAAATTTCAATGAAGAAAAATTTGCTGCGATTTCTGAAGAAAAAGATACAGTTCGAGCACTTCTCAATGAATCAAGAACAAAAATCTCTAAATTAGAAGAAGAAAATTATACGTTAACAACAAAATATGATGAATTTCGACTGAGAAATATCGATTTAAAGCATAATTTGGAAGCTGTGAATGCTGAGCTTGCAAAGCTAAAGGTTGATTTTGAAGAATTAAAAAAATCAAGTGAGTATAAAGAAAAACATTGGCAAGCACAAGTTGAGAAAAAATCACATCAGTTTGAGACAATGATGAGCAAAATGCAAGGTCTAAATCAACGATTGGCGTTTACAAAACAAGAGCTTGATGAAGCTCAAAAAGTTTTGACTGAAAGAATGAAAGAAATTGATACAGAAAAAAATTTAAAAGAAAAGGCGACGAAAGAATTAGTTGTGGGAAATAAAAAAATTGTTGAACTCAAAGACTCAATTACAGATTTATGCCTAAAATTCAGAGATGAGCAACGCGAAGCTGAAAAAATGCAAAAAGATTTGATTCACAAGTTAACTACTGAGCACAGCAAAGAAATTTCTGATTTAACAAAAAATTATTCTGAAGAAATAGAAAAGATAAAAGCTGTTACTGAAGAACGAATCAATGAAATAAAAGAAAGAGCAAGAAGCAATGAAGAAAATATGAAAAATTATTTCCAACAAAGAATTGAAGATTATAGAAAATGGTATGATAAAGTTTTAGCAGAAAAATCTGAAGAATTAAGCCAAGAAGAAAAATTGCACTATGCACAGAAGGCAAGTTTAAGCAAAGAAATATCAATATTAAAACAAAAAGTCGAAAACTTAGAAAATGAAAATTTGGCTTTAAATCATATATACCAAGAAAAAGAAAAACTGTGCAAGTCTCTTGAAATTGAATATTTAGAATTGAAAGAAAAATATAGCGAGCTTAAAGAAAACGAAGCACAGTTTAGATTTAAAAACCAGTCAATTATCGCTAAAACTAGTGAAAAAATAACATCAATTCAAAATGAAGTAGAAGAAAGAATAACACATGAATTAAGCAAGGCTAAAAGTTCGTATAAAGCTAAATCAAAAATATTGAAAGAAAAATGCAGTGAAAGAATTGAAAGCATTACCCAAAAATATAATAATGACCTTAAAAAAATGCAAGATATATATAAAGCTGAGAAAAATACTTTATTTGGTATAATTGTAGGGAAGGAAAAAGAAATGGTTGCAAAAGAAATAGAATGTGAAAATAAGTGCCAGGAAATATTAAAAGAAGCTGAATTAAAAAAAGAAAAATCTATAAAAAATCTGAAAGCAAAAATGAGAAAAAAGAAAGAAAAACTAAAAGATGAGAAAAAAGAATTAGAAGAAATAATCAAAAAGAAAACAGAAGAAATTTTAATTGTTAGTGGAAAAGAATCACAAAAGATATTTCAAGAATTATCAGAAATGCATGCTAAAGAAATCAAAAAACTGCTTGAAGGTAATAAAATTGAGCTAGAGATTAAAGAAGAAGAACATAAAAAAAATGAAAATTTAATAAGATCTGCTTATGACTCACAAATTGAGGATTTAAGAAGTTTATTGGAATCGTCAAATATTGAGTCCCACACAAAAGAGATTAAGCTTTTGGAGCATGAAAATCATTCAAAAAAAGAAATAGAAAACATGTTCAGCGATTTAAAGCTTCTGAATTATCAGAACGCAGAATTGAAAGCAAAAATTAATGAATTAAATGCCGAAATTCATTCTCTTAAATATCCAACAAAAATAAGCACTGAAAAATTCATCCAAACAGACCCAGAGCCTGAAAAATGTGAAAGCGAAGTCTTAAAGCGGCAAAGAGCAGTCATAAACAAATGCCAATCCAAAATCGAATACCTTGAAAGCTCAATGCAAAAAATGACTCAAACTATGCAAGCAAATTACGACAAATCAAGAGAAAAATGCTCTATCTTGTCCGCACAGCTAAAACAAAAAGAATCTGAATTAATTGAAATCCAAAATTTCCAACGAGAAGTTGTCAAAAAAGACGAAATTATAGCAAAGCTAGAAAAAGAACTAAAAAACGTCAGAAAACAACTGATGAGTCATGAAAATGATTTAAATTTTTTATTTTCATCAACAACATCAGTGTCTACCAAAAGTCGAACATCATCATATGGAGCTGCTCGGCCACAAACTCCAAAAATAGTCCAAAGACATAAAACATCGTTTTCTCGCAATTATTCTCCAGCAAACAAGTTATCATTAACATTAACATCTTTTGATTAACCAATATAGTCATTGAACAAATCATCAAACTGAATTTCATCAGGCTGTGTATATATTGGCTTTGTGAAATTCCCAAACCCATATGTTTCATACATTTCTTGGTCCATCCCGTCACAGTCTTCTATTTCTTTATTTTTTCTTTCTTCTTTGGCTTCTTCTTGTTCTTTCAGTTCTAACTCTTTCAATCTTTTCATGACCATTTCAAGCTTTTCATTCGTTTTCTTGATTTGTTCTTGCTTTATTTTTTCATCATGGTCAATTTTTGCTTGTAAACCTCTTTCGATTTCTTTCCGAATATCATAAATCATTAATGTAGTGTCCTGTCTCGCAATTTGTCTATTGTCTTCTGGATTTAATGGTGGCTGAGCAGGAGCAAGACCTTGAGGCTCTGGCAGAGATAGCGGAATTCTAGGTTGACTTTGAGGGATGTTTATAAGGTGATGGTTTTGGTTTGGTCTTGAAGAAGGAGGAAAAATCCGATTGTTTTGGTTATATAAAGAAAGATCTCTATTTATTTGATAGCCATCTGGTTGTGGAATATATCTGATTGCCTGAGGGATACAGTTGTTTGCTGCTATATGCCTTTCAAAGTCTCTTAATAAAATGTATTGATTGCATTTATAGCATTGCTCTGTTCTGCTTCCACAATCGATTACGTGCTCAGGATATAGATTGGATGGAAAGGTTCCTTGGCAATATTCACATTGTTGTTGAGGGTCACACGAGTGGTTTTCTTCTATTGGCTGATTGCAAGTTGAGCAGATTGGAGGAGCAAAAGATTGGGGCTTTCTTGGAATTTGAATGAGACCTGGAGAAGGTCGTTCATTGAGGGCTTTGCGCTTTTGACAGCTAATTTTGTGAAAGTCAATAGACATTTTCGAAACTTCTGCTCCGCAAAGGTTGCATACTTCGTTTTCCGTCATGAAAGACTTAGAATTCATTTTATTTATATCTATAAAAATATCAAATTAATTGGTTTCTGATTGAATTAATTGATAATAGTAGATAAAAATTTAAATGATTTATTTTGAACGCTTGTGCAGTGTTTTGATGCTTAATATAGTAAAAAATAGATAAATATTAATTAATTAACTAACTGTTTCTTGATATGAAAGCATAGGCTAACATACCAGGATTAAGTGAGTTTTTGAGGACTTGTCGGTGAATCTTGATCTTCAGTCTCGTTCGAAGCAATATTGCTTTGACATTCCAAATCTTCAGTTTTCCGCTCTGGGGATCTTATAGCATTTCAGGCTTTGCAAAAAAGCCAAAACAAAAGTAATCTCAAAGCAATTTTAAGAAAAGCTACACATACGATATTGGCAATAAAGTTTAATACTGTATTATAAATTCATTTGCAAGAAATAGTAAGATCAAATTGGATTGAAAATAAAGTAATTGACCAACAGAAAAATATTATAAGCCCATAAGAGAGCATATAAAAGATTGTGATTTTGATTTTATTCAATTGTTTTGATTTTATTGCTTTTGGGTCGCCGATATATTCATATCTGATTTTTTTCAGTTTTGCAAAATAATTCAATATAATTCCTAGCACAAAAGTAAAACAAGTTGCATAAACACTTGCCCAAAAATCTCTAAAATCATAATTTTCTATTAATTCTTTTAAATTGAAGCTTCAATCTTCACTAGAATTTTTATCATTCTGATAAAAGAGTCCAATAAAAAACATATTCCCTAATAGCAATGTAGTATAAATAGTTGCAAGTGAGAAATGAGAATAATTCTCATGAGTCATAAATATCCTTATAAAATCATGACCACGCAAGACTATCTTGATATTTTGATAATTGTTTGCCCCCAAGGTCTCTGACTTTAAGTCCTCTATATTAACAGTGACATTATTTTCAATTTTTTGATTTCTCAAATAATAGTTAACAATTGAATCATCAGTTCTTGAAGTGATTATGCTCGAAGAATTTTCATTTGAATTTTTATTATTCCAATCCATTTGAAGAGTTTTCATAGTCAATATTAAGTGAAAAACAATTATTCCGACGCAGAAATATAGTCCAATAGCGTTATCTCAGTCAATATATGAAAGGGCATTAAAATTAATAATGTCTGCGGCATTGTTATCTGAAAAAGAAATTCATATTGCTGTAACCATTGCTGTAAATATACCTAAACGAGTACATTTGCAGCTTATATGAGTTTGATTATACCAATTTAATTCACAGTCTTGAGTTTTTCAATCATTATTATCTAAATAACTGCAATTTAAGGTATAAATAAAAGTTCCGTTACTTGAAGTAGAGTTTTGGCTTGGTTTAGGTGGATCTGGAGATGAATAAATTTTCTCTTGGTCGAAATTATATGCAGAAATAATTATTGTTTGGTAGCTGATATTTTTTAAATTAATTTGAGTCGAAGTAGAAAAATTCACTAGACTGAAGGAAACAATAGAAAATGTTGCATTTTCCTGGCTTGGAATTGGATCATAATTTATAAGACTTGTTCCAACAACAGAATTTCCATCCAAATGATTTTTTATATCAGGACTCAATATAATTGAGGAATTTTTTACAGATTCTGTAAAATTGCCTAAATCATTTGTATATTGCTTTGAAATTTTGACATTTATTTTATCACTCGGATATTCTTTCTTTTCTTTCATTACCATACCCATAAAAATCAGTAAATTTATTTTATTCAAATTTTCAGCAACCTCTTTCACTATATTTGTACTATTTTGTAGCAAATCACTATAAACTTGGAAATTATTGTTGGAAACATTGATAAGAGTTTTAGCGGCTCTATTATCTAAGTTAATTTTTCCATTAATTTTAGTCCAGAGATTTTCAATTACATCACCCACTCTTTTTATATTATCAAGACTGTTTATATAAGGGTTTTTTGTTATAGAATTCAGCATTACCCCAACTACTTCTGAAGAATCTGGATCATAAGCGTTCATAGTATCTACAAAGATTAATATTGCATTTAAAACTGTATCATATGAATATTGTAAAATTTCATTTATCTGTGAATAACTATTTTCCAACAAATATTGACGATTTAGAGATAATGTTGTGATTTGAGAAACATACAATGGAATTGATGATGGAGGTGTGGTTAATGAGAAGATTTGCCTTGAAAGATTATAAATAGCTTGCTCAGTGTTTAAATCTTGCTGAAATGAGATTGATATAGTAAAATTAATTGAAGTTTTTGCTGATAAAGAGTCATAAATATCAGCAGAAATTATAATTGGTTCATTGGCAAAAGGAAACTGGGAAAATATAATGGAAGTGAGATTTTTGCAATTAAGTGCTTGAAAAATGTTGTTTGTATAAAACCCAAATAGGTATTGTAGTGGTATATCACCATCAGGATCTTCTCAGTCCAATGCTGAAATAGTAAAAATAGTGTCCATTTCAGTTCCCATATCTGGGGTTACTTTTAGAGATCCACCACTTGGATTTTGGTTTACACTAAATGATCAAGTAAATGCGAATTTGTCATTTATAAGCACTTGTAAAGTGTAGAATTGTCCTTGAACAAGTAAGCCTTCTTTAATGACAAAAATTGGATAACTCAACGTAGTAGAAATATCAATTTGCGGACCTTTTATTATAGACCATGAAACGGTGCCCATAGAAGGTAAGTTTCTTATTTCTAATTGATATTCTGAATTTGAGTTTGGTTTATTGTAAGTTTGAGATATTTCATGAATGCTTATTATAGGTGCAGTCTCGTTGATGCAGGTTATTATGATAGATTTTGAAGATTTATTTATAATTTCAATAAGATTTCAAGAGATTTTTGTGATTGTAAGAGTAAAATTGTAAGTTCCTCCTATTTGTAAGGAGTTTTCAGACACATTCAATATCATTGATGATGAATTTTGTATTAAATTCGAGCAATCTGCTGAATCTGTCACACAAATTCATTGATAAACCATAGTGGAAGATGCTCCATCAGGATCATAAGAGCTGCTTGCATCAATTACTAGCAGTTGATTAATTCCTATTGGTCCATCTGCTCGATCAAATAAAATCACTGGATTATTAGAATCAGTTTTAATTGTTAAATCGGCATCACCTTCAAAGCCATTTGCAGGGTCATATGCATGAGCGTGAAAAGTAATTGTTGTTAATCCTGGAATTACTTTTGGCGGAATCATTAATTGAATATCTGATGATGTATTGTTTCCTCATAATGAATTTTCATCAATACTTGTGACATTATTGCTTATTGAAGCAATGGATCAGCTTATTTTCAATTTTTCAGAAATTTCAGTGCAGGCTGAAATAGAACTTATTGTGAATGAATAAGATTTCAGTGTTGAAATAGTCTTGGGAATATGAGGGTCAAAATTTATGACAAGTTTTGTAGGTAAGCTTAGTTTTTGTGGTAACTTTGAAAGGATTTTTGACCAATAAAGAAGCAGTGATTGATCCAATAGATAAAATATCTTGAGATATATTGATACTTGCAAATATTGAGCTATATAATGTAGAATACGAAGAAATCATAGGATCTGCATTATCAGAATAAATATCTCATTTATATTCCTCATGGGGCAAGCCAGGACTAGTAATTCCATTTAGCATGAGATTTTGACATGAAGGTATGATCTCTGAGGGTGCAAGAAGAATAATATTTGGTGTTGGGGATGGTAATGCTGAAGATACTGTAATTGATAGCTGTATATTATTAGATTTACAAGCTTCGTTCACAGTTATTAAAACCCCACTTTTAAAAGCAAGAACTCCACCCGCAAAAATATAATTTGACCCCAAAGCGATTATTAATTGAGTAAAATCACTATTAAAACTGCAGGTTGGGTTATTGCCAAATGAAGAAATAACTGAAGGTTCAAATAAGCTGCTGCATTCATTTGTTGTGGCTAGAGGGATTGATGTAAAATTAAATAAAATTTTTGTATTCTCATATGAAAAACCAGCAGAAATATCATCATTTGCAGGATAAATTTCACATTTTACGCATTGTATTATACTCTTGTCATAATAAAATAAATTATCGCTGCATGTGCACGTATCAACATTCATCAATGAACCAGTAGGGCAATTCACACACTGATCTAAATTTTTATCAAAATAAGATGTTTTGTCATTACAACTGCATGTGCCTGCATTCAGAACTGAATCATCTGGACATTTTAATAAGCACTGATTTACAGTTTGATCATAATAAAATGTACTATCATTACAAATACATGTATTTGAATTCAGAACTGAATTATCTGGACAGTTTAATATGCATTGATTGACATTTTTATCATAATAAAACTTATTATCATTGCATATGCACGTATCAATATTCAACACTGAATTGCTTGGGCATTGCAATAAGCACTGATTCGTACTTTCATTATAACTATATTTATTATCATTGCATATGCAAGTATCAGTACTCATCGCAGAATCCGCAGAACAAAAATTCGAATCGCAACTATTCAGTATTTTAGACGAGCTACAAGTGCTAGAGCATAACTTATTGCAAACCCCACATTTTCCAGATGATATGCAGTTGCTACACCCACTATCACATTTAAGGCATTGCTGAGAACTTTTATCATAAAATTCATCAACTTCACAAGAAATTAAGCATGAAGAACCCAAATCTTTTGGACAAGAAAATATATTATTAATATAGTCTTGGGGCCACACATAACTGTCTTGGGTTGGGATATATATAAGCTCATATATCCATCCAATGAATCCACCTCCTATTGTTAAGTCATTGTCAGGGCTGTCGTGTGTACTATTATAATAGGAAGAAGAAGTTGAGTTCAGTATGAGACACTCATTGTCATTAATTCACATTTCTATTGACAATCCAGGCAAATTATCGTCTGAATAAAAATAAGTTTGAACTATTTTATAGAGATTTCATGATGGATCATCCAGGCTGATTATTCCTATCATACTGCTTATTTTAATGCTCCCGAGGCAGTATGAGCGAATATATTCGATAATTCCATCACTTCAGATATTAATTCCGATAGAAAGATTTGATAAATCATTTGACGATTTCTCTAAGAAAGTTAATTTTGATTCTGAGCCTTCAATTTTTGCCCAAAAAACTCATGTATAATCCAAAGAAAGAAAAATGCTTCCAGAATGTTTTTTGAGATACTGGCTACCAGAAGAGAAATAAATACCACGCTGATATCCTAGTGTTGGCGAACTTGGGGAATTTTCAACAATGCCTGACCCATCAAAACTATAGAAATTAGAAGCATTTGAGTCGTCAATTATGCTGGATATTTGATGAAAATTAAATTTCAGTCTTTTAGAATTATCAGATAGAGCACACTTGAATGGACCATTTCCAGTGATATTTCAAAGAGTTGGACATTGGGGTAGACAAAAATCGTTGTAAAGATAGCAAGTTTGGGAATTATCTCAAACACACTGCTCCATTGCTTCAATGTAGTAGCTACAAAACAAACTTCACTTGTAAAAAGCGAAGAAAAATAAATACAATAAGCGTGTAGATAGAAATCAAGATGACATCATCTTAATTTTTGCTTAGAGAGATAATTTACCATATTTAGCATTATGCTGATGATTTCTAAATATAATATCATTAATAAATCAAAACAGGGTATAGTTTACAAACTTAAAGAAGTTCAAATATTTTCTGAAAACAATAATTATTAGAATTTCTTTATATCATTTATTATAAACATTAAATTTGTATAAGCTCATTGCCATTATTTTTTAAGCAAAAATCATTCAGAAAGTATTTAAAATAAAATACAAATTTAAGACAGTCTATTTATCTTTATCTTACTATTCATATACTTTGTCTCTGCTTTATTTTGACAATTTTTGAGTTTTTAAATCAATTCTTGATCTTATAAATCACTAGATTCTGTGAAATCGAAATATTGATTGACTAAAAGGCTAACTTTTATTAAGAACGATTCAGGAGAATTTCCTCTACAGCCTCCCTATTGAAAATTTATAAGGTAAAATAAAACAAATTTATTGAAAAAGTGTTTCTATGCGGATGACATTGCAATTAAAATGCATAAAATAAAAACTTGTAGAATAAAAGCTAATTCATTATGATAACGTTTTTAAGATCTAATATTGAAAATTCAGCTCGAAGAAATTTTCTATAAGATTGATTTTTTAAAGTATTAAAAGGATGGAGATTTGAAATTCTTTATGAATACCTTCAATTTTGAGATCTGTGCTCATTAAATTGCTTAAAGATATTTAATGAAAATATTCCTTATATTTTTAGGAATTTGATTGAGAGAGAACAGTCTATCGATTTTTATAATATTATGCAAAAAATATAAAACTTAAATTTGCAACATTGATATCTAACTTAAAATAGAGTGCATTTATGGATTTTTATATATATTAGCAGATTCTGAGTTACTCTTGAATAGTAAAGTAATAGTCCAAAAGCCATAAATGATTTGATTTGAAAGCCTTTTTTGGCTTTGAACCTGCATTGCTAATTGTAAATAAGTGTACCTGTTAGATGGGGGTTGAAAAACTAAGCAAATGTCAAAGATCCATTTGAACTTTACATTTTTAGTAAAGATGCAAGCTTTAAGAATGAGACTCTCAGATCGTTCTGTATAAATTAATAAGATATGCTCCAGATGGGCACCAAAAAGCTTAGAATCTGCTAATTTAGTATATTAAGATTACTTTCTTTAGATTATTCGCCATAAAAATATAATTTTATTTGATTAGCGTAAAAGAATAAAATAGGAAAACCTGATGATACTTGTGTTTGATATCCAAAATCATAAATATGGCAGGAATTGCAAGCCCAAGTCAATTATTTTAAGTGTAATATCAACTAAGTTAATTTAAACCTGCTGACAGAATACTCATATGTATTCATTTTGAAGATTTTAAAAAACTGAGTCAAAATAAAATAAACAAATATGTTTAGATTCCTTAAGCAATGATACTTAGATTTCAACTTAATTTGGCTATTAATAAATAATTTTACACTCTTTCTAATTTTGCCATTAGCTCATTAGCTCTTGTCAAGAGATTCTCAATTTCACTTATAATCTCCCTTTCATCAATTGAAAAACTAGGCACTGGCGAATTGAAAAATTGCCTCATTGAATTCACATCTATTTCTTTCTTCAAATTAGCCTGATTTTTTAAATCTAAGCCTACACATACATCTTTCAAACTCTTTTTTGTGATTAAGCGTTTGTAAGACTCTTCATTTGTATCGTCTTGAGTTGTTTCCCACATCGGATGCTTTGCAGTCATACTTTTAGGTGTTGATCTGTTAAAAGGCGAAAAATACCCAGTTAAGCTTCCTGATAGTGATCTCCTTGATTTTTTGAAGCCTGGCCTCGATTCTTCTTGCATTTTATTTCAATTTAAAAAATTATTGAAAATTATGTATATTAATTGAGAGATCTTTCTAAAGCTGCCAATTCAAAATCTGAAAGTTCTTCGCCTCTTTCTTGTACAAATCTCAAAGCTTGGAACCAAGGAGAACATTCTTCTTTAAATCTGTGCACTCTATTTAAAAACTGTTTGGATAGATCTGAGTCTTTCCAGAACCGCAAATCAGAGTCATCAAGGCTTTGAAAAATCGCCAAAAGCTCTGTTGGGTATTCAGATGGTATATTTTCTGTTGAATTAGAATTCATTTCGTTTAAATAAGCTGAATATTGAGTTTTAAAATAAGGGAAGAAAAAATCTGGCATTTGGTTTTCCACATATTTATAAGCAAAACGCAAGCTTGACATTACTTGTTTATAGCACATTGTAGAGGGCAAGAAATGAAACTTTGCATATTTCTTAATAAGATCGACTAAAGGCAGAGCATCAATCACTTTAAACTGGTTTATTATATAAAATGATTGAGAGCATATTCTGAGTAATGCGATTTGTAAATACAACTCAGCGAAATCATACTCGTTTTCGTTGATGATTAGACAATGTAAAACATATAAGCCTTTTTCCCACTCTTTTTCGTGGATTTTTTCTAATGCGTAGATTAGACCTTTGACGTATTTTAGTTTACTTCTGAGTGATGGGATATATTCTTGGATCTTGGTATCAAATAAAGTCTCGATATCGATTTTTTTGGAAAGTTCTTGTTTTAAGTGATCACTCAGCTTTAGTGAAGAGTGGCCTAAAATTTCATTGCAACAGCACTCGATTAGATGCATTTTGGCAAGTTCTGGGGTGTTTTCTGACATGCTTAAAAAGTTTGAGGTGGATTGGATTTCTAAACTGAGCTTCTGCTCTGGATTAGTTTTGTTATAAATCAATTTATTTGATTTTAATTCTTCTATTTGGAAATTAAGCTGCTCCATCAAAATTTCTGATGATGATTTTTCATTGAAATTAACAGATCCAATAGAATGAGCAATTAATGGAGTTGTATCCACAATAATCCTCAATTTATTATCATTTATATCTTTTGGCTTGATAAACTGCACAAAATTCAATTCCCTCAAAACATTTCTGCAGCTTACCACTCTGTCAATAAAAGTGCTTTCTTTATAATATTTTTTCATATGTTGGAACTCGTCATAATGCATTGAATAATATTTTATTTGTTCATTTACATCGTTAAGCCTTTGCTTCAAAAAGTCTTCTTTTTCTTTAATTTTATGGTCCAATTGCTGAACGCTTTGGATTTTTTTATTTTCCAAAATCCTCACCAGTGACTCAAAAGCATCCTCAATATCTTTTCTCAATTTTACTTTTTGATTCCCAATCTCCCCAATTTCTTTATCAAGTCGATTTTTTGCTGCA
>CATKHM010000316.1:0-22129 GCA_949751825.1 Blepharisma undulans
TTTTTGAAATCCCTGACACCTTTTTGGGCGTCATTTCTGGTGTCGCTGGCTGAGGCGTTATGCTAAAAATTTTGGGTTTTTCTATACTTCTTTTTTTAGAAGGGGCGAATTCATATCTTTCGTGATGTTCAATAAGCAAGCTACTGGAGCATCTATGTTTGGATTTTTGACGAGCAGTAAAAGAGGCATTAATTATTTTTGGCTCTGGCAATTCTTCTGTAGAGTTACATTGAATTCCTATAGTCGCTTTTTTCCGGATTCTTGATATAAATGACTGTTTTGCAAGATCTCTTCTATGATTTGGATCTGCTGATTTTATGCGAGCTGGAGAATTGTTTTGAGAAGCAAAAGTGACTCGTGGGATTACAATGCATTTCATTAGATAATATTAAAAAATTTGGCAATTGAGATTTGTATATATTGAATAGCCATAAATGAAAAATACAAATAAAAGTGTTTTATTAACGCCTGAAAGAAAAGAAATAACTAGATCTGCGATGAGTTCTCCTCGTAGCTGTTCTTCATTAGTACAGCCAAAACAAAAAACGCCTAGAAAAGGGATTTCTTGCAGTTTTACCAAAGAAATTGATAATGAGCTTAAGCTGGTTTATGAAAAGCTTAAATTTCATAAAAAACCTAAAAAATCAGCAAGTCAAAGCCATTCATTGACTGCAAAATCAAGCCCAAGTACTAAAATTAGAAAAAATATCCATATGAGTTTAAATTTAATAGAGGAAAATAAAACAGAAACTTTTCACTGGATTAAAAATTCAATTTTCAGAGAAAAAGAAGTGGAAAACCCACGAATTGATAAAGAAGAATCATTTATTGACTTTAAAACACTCGAAAATAGACCTATCGAGTACTCAGCGGTAGGGTCAACTCAGGATAATACTGATAAAGAAATTGATGTGAAATTTCAAAATAATCAAAAAGAGAAAATAATAAAAATTGGAAACTGAGGACAGCAAAGGCTTGGAGATAAGCTTGCAAGGAGACCAAAATCTCAATTTTCGTGTGAAAAGAAAAATAATTTTTTGAGTTATGAGAATTCGCAAAGAAGCTCTCTTTGCAGCAGAAATGAATCTGGGTCGATTATGTTTACAATTGATTAGAATTAGAAAATATTATTGGGAAAGGTAAAATTTTGTAAATTTAGAAAGTTAATTTTGTTGTTATTTAATTATAGTCTGTTATCAATATAAATATTATAATTTGTCACTTTCCATTCAAATTAACACTAGTATATGAAAATTTAATCTATATGAGAACATGCAAAATCCAATTTTGAAAGAGACTCTTTTCAAAAATCCCTTGATGTTTATGGCGAGATCAATAATTCAATCTTTCATAAAAAAATGTTAAAGTCATTAATATCATAATTTTCTTTTAAAATAGCTTAATACTCTGCTATGCATCTCATAAAATCTTAAATTTTTACAATAAATATTTATAACGCTTTGCAAGTTGGAGTGAATTAGCCAATGTGTAAATTAATGCGCTATTAATAATTTCGTAACAAATTAAAAAGAAATATAAATTTGGCACAAGAAATCACACTTATGTGATAAAAAAATAGATATTTTGCATTATAATATATTTTGCTACTTCTTCTATATTATAATTAAAAGCAATTATATAATCGACCATCTTAGCCCCCATAAAATATGCTGACGTCACTAAGAAGAAAAGGTGTAAAGCTCTACAATTCTTCGAGCTTTCAAATCAAATTTATATTTTCCCACAGACGTGTCACCAAAATAAAGAGTATTTTCAAGTTTTACATGTTGAGTGAGAAGTAGTCTGACCCCGTAAACAGAGCATAATCTATTCCAGTTTGCTAAATCATAATTTTTGCTTTCAAAAACACCAAAGTTATCACAATAAATTCATACTCTACCCTGATCGACAATGATATTTTTTCTTTGTGATCTAAGAAGGTCAAATACTTTATAATAAGCATTTTTTCCAATTGAATAAGAATACAATGCAGCCAAGCGGACTCCTGTGACCAGGATATCATTTCCAAAATTCTCCGCAACAGCTGACCCAGAGCGTGAAGGTAAAGGGGCGATGCTTGTTCATGTATTTGTTCTTATATCGTATTTATCACACTCTGTGTAACTTGTTGCATCATTTTTAATTCCCCCAAAAATATAAATTTGGCATCCAATTTGAGCCAAGCCAGCTCCACCTCGTTTTCTGCCTGGTTTTAATAGTCTAGTTTTCATAGAAACTAAGTCAACAATCATTGCTTCTTTTAGTGGAACTCAGTTTTCTTTGAATCCACCATATATAAAAAGCTGAGTATCTGAAATAAGACATGTCATTGCCCTTCCTCAATAGCTTAAAATTGATACTGGAAGAATATCAGTATGGACTGTTGTTTCATTTGTTTTTGCGTCCCATGAAATTAATGAGGTATTATCCGGAAAGTAAATTTTCCTTTGGATCAGATCCACTTGGCTTTCGTATTCCCTTGAAAGTGTAAGATAAGTCGAATTATTTGACTCTAATAGTGGAAATTCTAGTTTTTCACACATTTATTATATTCAATATGAAATATGAAGCTAAATTTTTAAAATAGAGTAAAATAATTTAAGGCTCTTTAGTAAATCATAGATATTATAAAGAAATGTAACTATCAGTAAAAAATTAATGAAAATATAATTTTTACTTCATATTGTAATTCAGCATTTTTATTCACAGCTTAAACAAATTAATTTCGTCTCTTTATTGGGACAGTAACAATAGAAAATGCTGGAGAAATTAATAAATTTTCATTTTGATATTTAATAAGATTTAAGTGTTAGTATAATTGAATCATTTGCAAGGCATCTTAGCCCCCATAAAATATGCTGACGTTGGTAGCTCTCCACCTCTCTTCCTTAGCAAGCTTGAATTTAACTTACTATATATTCAAAGAGTTATAGACCTTAGATATGGAGAGAGGATGAAATTTATTACTCTAAATGTTCCAAGCCATAAATTTGTTTTTGAGAGGCTTCTTCAAGCTATAAAAAGTGATAATAACTCTGAATTATTTTCTGGGTAAAATCACTGCAGATAAATTTTTGTATTAAATAGGCATATTGATAAAAATAAATGCAAATTCTTATTTTGAATGCTTTCATTGAGGCTAAGTTATAGAAAATCCAACTTTTCAAAAGAAAGAAAATTACTTATAGGTGATGATACAGTTATAATTGTATAAGATTCAGAGCTTCAGAATCTATATGCCTTAAATAAAAATAAAGCCAAAAATCATGGATTAGCTTAATGAAAGAAGAATTATATATCAAGTTTGAGTGTAGAATATTCTATTGAGCAAAAACAGATATAAGCTAGGGAAAAAAGGAATCATTTAAATTGTAGAGTATGCTAATGATATACCAATTGATCAAATTAGAAGAATGATTAATTTTTAAATAATCAATCTTCAGAGAGTGTAATAAATGTCACTAAGTGAATAAGATGTATATTAAAATATTAATAATTAAAAATAGCGTAGTCACTGTAGATTTAATTATTCAATGCCTCATTACAGATTTAGAATAAATAGAAATAAATAAAATTTTACTATAGCTGAATGCTAAAAATATTGATCTCCATAAATCTTGATTAATTCAGATTTTTCAAATGAATTAGCCTCTAGATCGGCTACAAAATTAAATCTGCTGAGTTGATAGAGTCCTTTGAAAGTTTCAGCAAATTCAGTTTTATTAAAAAACTCTTGTAAGAGATCTCTAATTCTGCTGTCTTTCAATAGCAAAACTTTCTTTATCTCTCTTAGCTCTTCAGTAAGCATATCAGTGTCAGAATATTTTTCTCCTGAATTTTTAACGAGTGAATAAATGGATTCAGTTATTATTCGAACATCGGAATTGCTCAAACTCTTTAGATCTAAGCATTTATATTTATCAATTTCTTTCATAGTAGCTAAATGCTCTCGCAAATAAAAATCATCATCTCTTTTGAGTTCAGCATTGGAATTGGCTGTTGGTGGATCTTTTCTGAAAAATTTGAGAAAATTAAGATTTTGAAATATATTTCAGAAAGACATTGTTTTTATTATAAAGATAAGATGAGCATTTTTATTATATTTATTCAATTTATTGAAACTGTAAGTTATTTCGATTGTTTGACCCTAATAGTGAAAATCCCAAGTTTTACATTTATTATAGCCAATAGGAATATGAAGTTAAATTTTTTAAAATAGATAAAAATATATACTTATACTCCACTCAAAATTTTATTGAATTGGCTAAAAATAATTAAATATTAAAATTTAGACAAACAATATTAATTCGAAAAAGTCTCTTGATAATTTATTTTAATTCTTCGAATTCTCCTTCATCACCACCAATCCTTGAGATGGGGATTTAATTATCATCCCCCCTGCCAACTTTATTTTTTTCTTCTTCCAATTCAAATTTAAAGTATTTACATCATCATATTCAAATATTGCTCTGGGAGAATTTTAATTTCTATATTAGATTATTTTCTTTTATTCGCTCTTCATTGAAACAACTTTCTTATCTCGTTTTCTAAAATTTAAAATTCATATATTAGCCACTAACCGATATTTTAAATTAATAATTACTAAAGCGTAGCATATAATTGAGTTTCCAAATCAAATACATATTTATCCATGGCTTTATCTCCAAAATAAATCTTATTTTCAAGTTTTACATGTTGAGTGAGATGCAGTCTAACTCCACGGATATAGCCTATTCTATCCCAATTTGCTAAATCATAACTTTTGCTCTCATAAATACCAAATTCATTGCAGAATATCCATACTTTTCCCTGGTCAACAATGATATTTTTCCTTTGCAAACTTACAAGACCAAATACATGCGTATACGTTCTTTTTCCAATCGAATACAAGTACAATGCATCCAGATGAGCTCCCGTAACAAGAATATCATTTCCATATACTTCTGCAACAACTGATTCAGAACGTGATGGCAACGGGGCGATGCTTGTTCATTTATTAGTTTGTAAGTTATATTTGTCACATTCTTTATAAGCTGACTTAGCGTTCTTCATTCCTCCAAATATATAAATTTGGCATCCGACTTGAGCCAAGCCAGCTCCTCCTCGTTTTCTACCGGGCTTTAATAGCCTGGTTTTCATTGAAACTAAATCAACAATCATTGTTTCTTTGAGTGCAACTCAGTTTTCTTTGAATCCACCATATATAAAAAGCTGAGTATCTGAAACAATGCAAGTCATTGCTCTTCCTCAATAGCTTAAAATTGATACTGGAAGAATATCAGTATGGACTGTTGTTTCATTTGTTTTTGCATCTCATGAAATTAATGAGGTCTTGTCAAGAAAATAAATTTTCCTTTGAATCAGATCGATTTTGCTTTCGTATTCCCTTGAATTCGTAAGATCAGTCTCATTATTTGGCTCTAATAGTGGAGATCCCAATTTTTCACACATTTATTATATCCAATATAAAATATGAAGCAAAATATCTTAAATAAACTGAAATATTTCTAAGAGAATTGGAAAGTGTTATTTTAATAATTAATTTAACTGCTGAAAAAGCAAAGATTATAAAATTTGTAAAATTAAATTATAACAATTCAGACATGAAAAAGAAGTCGCAGGATTTAGTTTCTTAAGTGATTTCACAGAAAGAATTAGGCTGCTCAGGCCCATATAAACCCTGGGGATCTAATAAGAGACTATAATAATTTTATTAAAATTTCTTGGATATTGTATTAAATAATGGGGCTCACGATATCATAAAATTTAAAAAAATTATGCTTTAAAAGCTACAGAAAATTCAAGATATAAAAAGTAAATATAAGCTTTTATATTTAATTATTCAATTTTTATTTCTCTCATCTATAGCATTTTAATGCTGTAAACATGTCAATTCTTTTTCATCCAAACCAAACTTATAATATTCCCAGTCATTATAATATCCCGTTGAAATATAAAATCCTCCTCTATTATACGAACAATTAACATGATAGGGGTTAGTGCCAATTATTGAGTCTTTAATTCTTTTTCATACATATAAATCTTCCACATTGCTTTCATAAATTGATCCCAGCACGCACTCTATTAAATATAATCTCTCTGTCGCAGCTATCAAAATCTTTTTGATATTTTTTCCAAAATCACATGAAATAATTGAAAAGGAATCAATATCAATTGAATATAAAAAAAGATCTTCGTTGTTGGCGCTGGAAATCAAAACATTTCTATTAAATATTATATTACTGCAACTAATGCTGTCTTTGGGTAATGGGGATAATTTAAATCATAGGTTCTTATCTAAATCAAACCTCTCTGATAGAGTAAGCAGTTGATAGATATTGTCCACTCCTCCAAAGCAATAAACGCTTCTTTCAAAGTAAATAGCTGATGAGTTATAACAAGGCGTTCCTGATGGCAACACCCTGGTTTTAAAATCTCTATCAACAATTAATGCAATCCCACAAAATGGTAAATCTTGGCCAAAACAAAATAATTTATTATTTGGAAGTTTAGCAACACAAGCTGATCAATTCAATCTTTCATAACTCATCAAGACTTTTTCTGCCTCTGTTTGAGTTTCGGTATCATAAACAAAAAAATAAGTGCAGATATGTGAATCATCCTGAATAACATAAAGAGATGTAAGCCAGAAATAAGCATCAACGTACTCTTCATAAGCTTTTCTTAATACTGAATCATTTCTAAGGCTTGGATTCTTCTTATATAATGAACAAATTCTCCTAAATTCTTGCTCAGTTTCTGAATCATTATTTGTTTTCTGTAAAATCTCAGATTTCTTGATTTTTAATTCATGAAGAGTCAGTGGCTGATTAATATCATTTTGAATAGCCTGGCTTTGAGTTTGGTTATCATTTGTGGTATATTCTATAGCAGAATTGAGCAAGATAGATTGGCTTTGTGTTTTAGACTTCATATTATAAAGTTCCTAAAAATTGACTAATTATATTTGAAAAATACAGTGTTATGATGGAGTGTAAATAAAGAAAGGCAATTTTAATATCAATTAAATATAATATTTTTAGTCATTTGACTCTTATAAATTTTTAAATCATGTAAGTAATTAAGCGAGAAATTTTCTACAAGTATTTGCATAAAAAATAGTTTCTCCATAATAAAAATCATATGTGTTAGTTAAGCCGAAATCAATAAGAAATAAACAATTATTTTCCATTTTTTGTATATATATGAGACGCCAGAAGAGATTCGGATGCAGATCTGGGAACACCATAAAGAAATGCCCCACTTGCTCTTACTCAATAGATTCCATTATAAGCGGAGAAAGCAACTTTGCATCAGGATGTGTTCCAAGTGACTCAGAAGAAATCAAGCAGAAAAAGAATGATAATTATGCAAGAAGAAGATACCAAGCTCACAATTTAAGAAGCAAAAACCAATTTGGCTATTGCAATCATAGTCATAAGCAATATAGCAAGGTTGACGAAAAGCAGAGAAGATTTTACTGGAATAGGAAAGAAGCTAACAGTTACATTAAGGAAACAGACAGCACTATTAAGTTGTTTAAGATTCAAAAGATTCAGCATCCTTTGGAACTTATTGCTTAGATTTGAAAAATTTGCTGGAAAAGATTGCTGCAAGGAGTTAAGAGTTACCATAATCCATTGAATATCGAGAGTAAACTAACTTATTTATGGTAATTTAATTTGGAATTTATTCTGATAATCATAACCGATATCGATTTCAAATAATATTCAATGCAAAATGCCCATGTTTTTGACTCATAAAACCAGTCTTGCAAAAAAATAGTTAGAAAATTTAAGATAAAATATAAATAAGAATGCAAAAAAATACTCGATTGTATAATATAAATTGTTAGAATGAAGTCTTAAGCCTCTCATCTGTTTAAATTATTTTCAAATAAAATCCAAAAATATTCCTCTTGCTTTTTCTACAGTAAATTTGCTGTATAATATTTTTTGATGCTAATTTATTATTTTTATCAAAGTTATTCACATTAATTTAAAAATGAGAAGACAGAAGAGATTCGGCTGTGCATCAGGAAACACTATAAAAAGATGTCCAATTTGCAAAATCGAATTGGAAGGACTGTTCAGTGGCTCTTATGATAAAAAAGCAGGAATTTTATCTGCAGACTCTCCTGAAAACAGGATTAAAAAATTAATAAAATATTCACAAAGGAGATATCAAGCTCATAATCTTGGATGCAAAAAGCAAGCTGCATATTGCAATCAATTTCATAGAGGAAGAGGGGATGACACTAAAGAATACAGGACATATTGAGTGAAAAACGGAATAAACAGTGATTTAGAAGAAGCTGATGAGTGTGCGAAATTATATAAGTATGGATACTTTTTGTAAAATTTTTATTATAAAATTGTATTAAAATAGGCATTTTGATAAATATGAGACGCCAGAAGAGATTCGGGTGCAGATCTGGTAACACAGTAAAGAAATGCCCTACATGTTCTGCTACCGTTTATTCTATAATAAATAGAGATAAAGATTCAGAAGAAGAATTGACTCAACGTGACTCTGAAAAAATTCAAAAAGAAAATAATACTTATGCGAAGAGAAAGTTCCAGGCCCATAATATTGGAAAGCAAACTCAATTTGGCTATTGTTATCATTCTCATAAGCATGATAATAAGATTTGGGGTAAAGAAAGAAGAGTTTATTGGAATAAGAAAGATGTCAGAAATTATATTAAGGAAACAGATAGTACAATAAAAATTTTCAAACTACAAAGGGTTGAGAATCCTTGGGAACTTGTGTTTTAGATTTGAGGAATCTGTAGAAGTGATTAATTTTGAGAGTAGGATTTGCTATCGTTATTTGATAAATATCTATAAGAAAATAACTGTTTATGGTAATATGAATTTATATTTTAAATTCTTTTTTATTAAATTCAAAATAAATCTTCTCTATTCTCTATACAGCCAATATCTCACTATCTCTCACAATATTTAAAAATTGTTTAAAAAATATTAACTTTTCTCGCTCATATTTCTCGTATGCATTCTTAATATTTAAAACGGATAATGAAGTTTATCATCTTCCTCTTAGGAATCACACTTCCCTTCGCCTTTCAACACTCTTTATCCCCTACATCCTACCAAATTCCTTTAAAACGAATATCTCTAAACAAGCAGGAAAAGCAAGCCCTCATCTCTCTCGTCTCAAAATCCCAAACATCTCCCATCACTCTTTCAGACACACCTTCCAACAATTTTTTATCTCTAAAATCCCATTCCAAATCCAAAATCAAGCTAAAAAATTTCGCTAACACCCAGTTTGTCGGCTCTGTAGGCATCGGGAATCCTCCACAGTTTCTCGACGTCATTTTTGATACCGGAAGTGCCAATTTCTGGGTAAATTCTAAGCTTTGTAAAGATCCACCATGTATTCTGCATGATGCGTATGATCATACAAAAAGCAGTGATTATGAAATATATGGGCCTCAAGTAGAAGTCACATTTGGGACAGGTTCTATTGAAGGAATTATTAATTATGACACTGTTACTTTTGCAGGGCTTACTTTGCATCATCAGACTTTTGGGGAAATTACTGACGAAGAAGGAGAAGTTTTTGATGATGGGAAATTCTGTGGATTGTTAGGGTTAGCGTTTCCGTCACTGGCTGCAGAAGGGACTGTACCGGTTTTTGATAATGTTATCAATTCGGGACTGCTGGAAAATAATATTTTTGCGTTTTATTATTCGCTGAATCCTGATGAAACAAGCGAACTGATGGTAGGAGATGTGAATGAGAAAAAGTTTAAAGGAGAAATTAATTGGGTACCAATTATTGAAGGATTTGAGTATTATTGGCTGATTGAGATTGAAGACATTCGGCTTGGAGAGAAAAGTTTGGGATTGTGTGAGAAGAAATCTTGTAGAGGAGCTGTAGATACAGGGACATCGCTTTTAGCTGCACCTTTTGAACACTTATTTGCAGTTTATGATAATTTAGATTCAGATTGCACAAGCTATGAAAAATACCCTGATTTTGTATTTGTGATTAAGGGAAAAGAATATAGGATTAAGCCGAAAGATTATGTGATCACTATTAATGATGACGGGGAAGATAACCCTGGAATGCATTCTGACGATTTTAGTGAGTGCACTTTGGCTATTATGGGTCTTGATGTGCCTGAGCCTAGTGGCCCATTGTGGGTGCTTGGTGATATTTTCTTATCATCATATTATAGCGTATATGATAGAGATAATAACAGAGTTGGCTTAGCAGAAGCTGTCCATAAATAAGAATAGATTAATGATAATTATAATTAAAAAATATTGATATATGTATTTATGATTATTAAATGATTTTTTATAAATAAATTCTTAATATCTTCTTGAATTTTTTTAATTTTAATATAATAAATACTGCTAATCTTACTTTAGATCTAAAATAAATCTTCATTTTCATTAATGTTCTTGCTTTTCTTATCTTCATTTTCAGAATCTAATTCTTCTTCATCAAGATGCTTTCTTTTTCGTTCTTGGGTAAATAATTTCATACATTCTTTAAATACTATTTCTTCTTCATTCACTGGGCTTACAATTTTACATATTATTTCTGTCAATTTTTCTTCAGTTTTGCACTTGCGAAGCTCCCTTTTATCATTTCTAAAATAATCTCTTATTTTTATAGCATCACATATTTTATGTTTTTTGGCAACTATTGATAGATGCCACTTTTGCTCGTGCGCAATCTGATAAAATGCCATACCTCTGACTATAATATGAGTGAAATACTTATAATCATAACAACATTCATACATACTTAATGCATTATCCATATATCCCTTATCATAAATTTGTATAAGAGCCTCGAGAGCTATTTTATTTGCATATGTTCTATTTGCATTATATATTTTCTTGTATTCATGCACAATAACACATGTGCTTTCTCCTTTTATAGGTTTATAGATAGCATATGTTCTGTATATATTTCCATTATAAGCTTTATTTCACAATTTATGTCTTGGCAGGCTCACATTACCTAATCTTGCAAAAAATTTAGGCCATTCGACTAGAATTTGAAAATCTAATTCATTATTATCCTCGTTATTTCAATAATTTAAAATTTCACTTCTTACTGTTTTGATATATTCAAAGGTATCTTCTAAGGTTTCATTCATGCAGTTTGCCAATTCATTCAATTTCAAATTTGGTATCCTTTTATGCAGCATCTCAAGTCAATTTTTGATAAGCAAATCAAACACGCATATCTTAACTTCTTTATTGGGGCAAACATAGACTCATTTGGTTGTATCTGACTCTGAAAGAAGTATTTGACTTAAAGAATATTCCTTAAACTGGGTTAAGTACCCTGAATGAAGCAGAAATCCAAAGAACTGGGTTTTATCAATTTCGATGTTTCTGATTGAGATTTTTTTCTGGTAATTGTTGATTCACGCATAAATATCCGGTTCTAAGTAATTCAGATAATTCTTTTTCACAAGAAAAATTTTTAAACAAGCGTTCAAGCTCATCATTATCTCCTGTGTCAATCCAGTAAGTTTTAAATATATTTATTTCTCTCAATTTTGCATTATGTATGCAATTCATAATTGATCAAGGGTTATAAATTTTTTTTATATCCAATGCTATAACCATCATACCACGCATCAATTTTCTTTTTATTTAATTCTAAGTCTTCCCCTGCATTTCAAATAGATTTTTCTTTCAAAATTTTAGAAATTTCATTCTCTGTAAACCCAAAATACTCTGAAAATTCTGAATCTAATACAGAACGCACTACCATATTATTCATTCCAGAAAGTAGATGATTTCTTAATTCTCCTGTTATAATTGTCTTTTGCACATACCGAGAATTTTCTTTTATACCAAAATTCATCAATTTTTTCATAAATTGTGATATAGCATTATAATGCTCATCAAAAATAAAATGATTCAATGGAGTGTCATACCCATCTATTATGATAAAAACTTCTACTTGATAAAATTCAAAAAGCATTTTGCTTAAAAAATGGATTGAAATTCCAAGCTCAGATTTCGGATCATTTGTGAGAAATTCAAGGAATTTTTTTAAATTTGCTTCCAAAATTTTATCGTTATGTTGCTCGAATTGGCGTTTTAATGAATAATAAACATTTAAATGGTAATTGAAGGCTTTTTTGATTTCAAAACCAAAACAGGAGTGGATTGCTTCATGAATATTTTGACCATTTTCAGGGATTATTTCTGGAAATGTGATAAAAATTACAGGTATTTTTCCTGCGTATTTATTAATATAATGCCCACCTTTTTCAGTTGCAATAGCCAGGATTTTAGTATTTGCAGTCTTTGAGAAGCCGTTGATAATTCCATTTCTTTTTTTTGTAAATAAATGAATATTTTCAGCGTTTTTTGTTGGTTCTCCTTCATTGCTCAAAAATACCCTCAGCATGTCCAAATTTAGGCTTTTGCCCCATCTTCTGGGTCTAATGATTGCAATATTTTCAGAGGGACAATCAAGGACTTCTTTAATAAATAAAGTCTTATCAATGAAAACCTCATCACCTTGAATTAATCTTTTAAACAATAGTTGGGAGCTGGAAAACTGGCAATCTTTATTTATTTCAATATTTAATGAGTCTGCATGATCGCATTGCAAAATCTTTTTGGGTGTTGCCAATAAAAAATGGCAAGGATCATTTTTGTAATTTTCCAAAAATTCTAATCGAGCTGGAATAGTTTCTGCAATTTCATATATATTATTGGTATTGGCTTTTATTATTGAAATTTCTTCATTTAAAGTCTGAAGTACAAGCATTTTTTGCTTTTCTATTCATCTTGAATCAAATTCTATATCTAAAAGTCAAAAATTATCTCTTAAACAAATTCCTTTTCCCACAAAATAATTTCAAATTACTTGATATATAAATGTCGGGTGTTTTATCCATTGAAGAATATTATCTGATTTGCAATTTGCAATCAAAATTGCTAGAAGCAAAGCTCACCAACCACCTTCATTTGGTTGCCAGACTTTCACAGCTGTATTTTCTTCCTCGGAAACAAATTCAGCGTTTTTCAGCTCTCCACCAATAATATCGTCTCTATTTTCTTCGTTATTATTAACTTTAAGCTTATTTTTTAATAAAAATTCGATAAGGGATGGAAGTTTGTGATTTTTGGTTGCAGAATTCCGATAAAATATTTTTGGTGGGGTTCTTTCAGCTTTTGGGAAAATAATGATAAGATTTCAACTGTTATCAGCTTCATGTTTGTAAATAGATATGAAAGTCTTATTTTCATTTATAGCGATTTCTATTTCCCTTATAAGAACTAAAGCGGCATCTTCACTTTCAAAAGGAGATTTCCCAGCTATGAGATTCATTGCAATTTTTACTTCGTCACTGGAGAACAAGCTTTCTAAAGCATTTTTGATGCTTCAAGCAGTAATTTCTTCTACTGACCATTCAAATGGGGCATCGAAGACTGCGCTCATATTCTCAATAAGATCCAATCTGTTTATGGCCATTTTATTTTTATCAAAATTGGGGCTTAATGCATTTAAAGTAAATTATACTTAGAAAATGGTCTTCAACATTGGCAGTTTTAATTTTTTGGTCTTATAATAAAAATAATAGCAATTTCCTAGAATATTAGCTAAATAAATCTTTCTTAATTTTATCAATAATTTACCAATATTAACATTTTGGAACTCACAAAAAACAATAACAAGGGCCAAAGATGCTGTGTTTCTACAGGACACAACAGATTAATCAGAACTCGCTGTCTATAGACGTTGGAAAAATCCCACCACATGTTGGCTTTAAGAAGTACAGATAAATATAGATACTTAACTTTCTCTTTGTCTCATGCTATTATCTTTTGCTTTTTGATAAGCTTCATACAGAAGTTCTGATTTTTAATGCAGCTTTTGAGACTGATGCACAAATATTGCTAAAAATTACTTATAATGGTGAAACTAATTTTTTGAAATTTATAAAATTATCTCTTAATGAGCATTTTTTCATCATTTGCAAGTGGCAATAAGCGAGCTCCTTCTGACTACCAAATCGAGTTATTTGACCCTTATCATGGTGAAGCTGACCAAGACGAATTCTCTGAAAAGGATCGCTCATCTGGAAATTTTGCAAAAATAATAGAAGCAAAAATCAGATTTTCCAAAAGAAATTCTCTATTAATTGAAAGATTCAAAATTCCTGAACCAAAGCAATCTGAGTCTCCAAGATTATCTATGTTTTCTGACACAAAAATTCAGATGATGGTGAAAGATCAAATTGGCAGGAGAAAAGGACAAAAAAGATTCAGCATAAGACCTTCTATATCATCAAGAAAATCTATTTTGGAGACAGGGTCTTATATAACGTGATATTTTATTAACGAAAAATTACTACAAGATTTAATTCCCGATTTCGAAATGTACAAATGCAAAAAAATGTTCGAAGAAATTTTGAAAAAAATCCCCAACTGTCACGAAGCTAATTTCGGGTATGGGAGACTATTATATTATGAAAGAGACATCGATGGTGCCTTAAATTACATTAAAAGTGCATTAAAATTCAAACCAAAAGACCATCTCTATAGAATGTGATTTGCGTTTTTGCAATTAAAATTGTCTTGGAAAACTCGTGGAGATTTTATTACTTGTAAATCGCTATTGGAAGCGCTTAGAATAGAAAATCCGAATTCTTTAGAAATTTTGTGGGGATTAATGGAATTAAGTATGAGTGGTTTACTAAGAGTTCAATGCGAAATAGAGCTTCCTGAACACTATGCGAGCCATATAAAAGAAAATGATAATTATTATGGATATTTAGCATGAGGTATGATATTTTTAAATAAAAATCCTGAAAAAGGGATTTTGCTGTTTAAAGAAATGCTTAAAAGGTTCCCGAATAGACCAGAAGCTTATATTGTGCTATGGCAGCATTTTCATAAAAATAAAAATTATGTTTTGTCAGAAGATGTAGCTGCTGAAGCTTTTTTGAAAGCGACAGAAGGAGAAAACAGCCAATTTTATATTTTGTTGTGTATTATATATGCAAAATCTTATTTTAAAAGAAATAAGGTAGGCAGCTGCCTTGATCTTCTTCAACAAAAATTTATAGAAAGACCGACATGCTCTGTTTTAATATATCATTATGGAAAATATGCGACAAAATCAATGAATTTAAATTATCGAGGAGCTGCTATTAGTGCATTATTAGAAAGTCTCGAACATAGCAGTAAGAATAAATATGGAAATATTTATTATTGACTATCCAAAGCGTACATATTAAATAATCAGCCATTTGAAGCTTATTATTCGATGAAAAAAGCATTAAAATATTTAAAAAATACAGATGAAAACAAAATCCAAGAAATCAGAAAAAAAATCGACGAAGTCAAGCCAAAAATTGATATAATTGAGCACATAGATAGCATAACTTCTACTAAATTTGGGAATAAATTTGATATAGAAAAGCACAAAACCCAATGCGAGCAGCTAAAAAATTTCCAAAAAGGATTTTCAGACATATATTTAGCTAAAATTTCTTGGTCCTGTGGGAATGAGGACGACGCAATTACTCTTGCAGAGGAAGCCACTAAATCAAAAACTTTAAATTTTAAAGCCTATGAACAATTATTTCATTATTTAGGCCATAGTCATGATCAAGCAAGCATCAAAAAGCATGCAAAACAAATGATAAAAAAAGCAAAAAATCCAAGCCTGCCTACACCATTATGAGTTCAAGTCCATATAAAATACGCAAAATTAATAGAAAATTCAAATCCTGCAAAAGCTATTATAATTCTTAAGTGCCTTGCAAAAGTGTTTCCTCCATTATCACATGGTGAAATTCCTTATATAAAAGCTATCAAAAAAGCAGTCACTCTAAGTGAATTAAAAGAAGTTTCAGCCAAAATTGAAGAAAATTGCTCTTATAATTACTCAAATTATAAGAATTCCCAAATAGATTTACAATATTATATGCAGACTTATATTCCTGGAAGACCTCAAGAAAACAATATCACAATTGAAGCCTATTCAACAAATGACGAAAATAAAAAATTTGATTTAGCAAAAGAAATTAGGCATTTTAGCACAAATCGGAGCCTTTCAGGAAGATCTGAAAGATTTACCTCTCTGACAATTCAAACAGAATTTGAAGACTCTGAAACAAAACAAAAGGATAAGAATGCAATTCCTATAGAAACTCCTAAAGGAGGCTCTGCTTTAGTTTTTCCTATATGCTCAAATCCTCATTTTTTGTATAAAATAGCCAAAATTGCAGTATTAAAAAGAGTTTGTATTTCTGATGGATTATTTGCTATAGAAGATTATTTATCTATACTTAAAAATAAAAAGCAAAAGAAACATACAGAAATTTTAAAAATAAAAGGCTTATATTGAAAGTCTTTTCTGCTAGAAGAGTCGTTTGAAAGAATTAAGGCCTTAGATTTAATGCGGGCAATTCTTCCAGGGTTAATTAAATGCAAATTTACCGAAAAAGTGGAAAAAATCAAGACTTTTCTCTCAAATCATTAATAAAATAATAATGCTTGTATAATTTTTATGGAAGAACTTAAGAAAGAAACCATAATCGACCTTTCTGAGTATATGAAAACAAAAATCAGGGTAAGTCTTGTAGGAGGAAGAGAACTTACAGGGAATTTAGGCTCTTACGACAAAATTCCGAACGTTGTGCTAGAAGACACAATTGAAGAATATAATGGAAATACTCGTGAGCTTGGAATTGTCATTGTAAGAGGCCAAATGATAACAGCTATAATGCCAGATCTAGTTGAAGAGACAGAAAATCCATTTACTTCTAAATAATTTTATTTCTTAAACATATGCAAAAGTTCTTTTTTATTGATCTTCCCCATTTGATTTCTTGGAATTTCATCTACTCTTATAAGTACTCTAGGTAGTTTATAATGAGCCATTCTTTCTCTGCACCATTTTTGAAGTTCTTCAAGCTTAAATTCCGCCTTATTTTTACTTTTATAAATCATCCCTATAATTTGGCCATATTCTTCATCAGGAACTCCTACTATTGAAACTTCGACAATATCAGGATGCTCCATTAGTTCTCGTTCTATATCAAGAGCTGAGATTTTGAAGCCTCCAGATTTAATAATATCAGCACTTGCTCTACCTAGGATTTTATAATCATGAGTTTCTGGGTCAATTTCGACAATATCACCAGTTTTGAAGTATTTTTCGCTATCAAAAGATTCAGAGGTCGCTTTGGGATTATCGAAATATTCTTTAAATATTGCCGGGCCACGAACAAGAAGCTCACCATCTGTTGTTTTTACTTCAACACCTGGGAGTGGTTTTCCAACCCATCCTGGCCTGCGTAGACCGTTAAGAGGGTTTGATAAAATCATGCCTGTTTCACTCATTCCATATCTTTCTAGTAAAGTATGCCCAGTTATATTTTTCCACTGATTAAATACAAAATCGGTAAGTGCCATTGATCCAGACACCATCAGCCTGAATTTCTTTAATGAGATTTTTAATTGCGCTTGTGCTGTTTCATCAAAATTTTCCCACTCATGAAGCAGCTTTGAATATATTGTAGGAACTGCCATAAAAACATTTAAATCATTACTTTTCGAAAATTCGCTTCACACTGTTTTAGCATCAAATTTTGGATGCATTGTGATTTTAGCACCTGAATAAAGAGCACAACATAATATATTGACAATTCCATGAATATGATGCAGAGGCAATGTCTCCAGAATATGATCTCTGGAAGTCCATTCCCACGACGTCACTAAAGCTTGCACTTGAGCTTCAATACTCTCATGAGTATGAACAACCCCTTTCGGCTTTCCTGTCGTCCCTGATGTATAAACAATCATAGCTGGCCTGTCTTTACGTATAACCCGATAAGGATCATTAAAAGAGCTGCTAACTGTTTCAGAAAAATTGCCAATTGGGAGAATTTTTACATTGAGTTTTTCACTCACTGGCTGCAATTTTTCGAGATACTGGTTGTGGCATAAAATTAGAGATGACTTAGATTGGGTAATCATATATTCCATTTCATGCAAAGAATGCTGAGGACAAAGAGGAACTGCAACTCCACCTGATTTTCAGATTCCCCATTGACATGCAATGTACTCATACGTCTGAGGAATTAAAAATGAAATTCTTTCAGAACCCAAATCAAGCCTGGAGTCCAGAATCATTTCACTTAATTCATTGGAATGTTTATGAAGATGGTTATAGGTCATTCTCCGACCTGTACAATATACAGCATCTTGGCTCAAAAACTTGTGAGCTCTTTTGAGAATCTCCATTTATTTTTTATTGGCGGATTTTATTGTTTTAAAACATAAAAATTTCTTATAAAGATTTTACTTGTAAATCAATTGAAATTATAAGGAAATTATAGCTATTTTGTAATTTTTCTTTAAGAAATAAATTTCGATAAAATCTGAATTCCTGATAAGTATGAAAGTTTAATTACATGGCAGAGCATAACGATTACAGTTTTTACAAGCTTTTTGAAAGAGCAATGACGCCAGGATCAATTGCAATTCAACAAAAAAATTCTTCGAAAGCGTCTTTTTCGTCATTTCGGATGGCTTCTCCAATAAAGTTCCAATATTTGAATATCAGGCCAAGAAGTTCTTATGTAACTGCTCCAAGCACCAAAAGAATAGCCCCGCCAGACTCAACGAGTTCTCATTTAGGCCCTGGCCGCTATAATAATGTCGTGCATGCGGCAGGTCCTTCATGGGAATTTTCAAGAGATACGAGATTTCAAGAAGAACGCCCAAATTTAAGCTATGATATTTCTCATCTTTTAAAACATAAGCAACAGTCATCAGAAGAAAAAGAAGCAATTGCTAAACGAATTGAAGAAAATAAAGATTTAAGCCAATATAAACCTAGAAAAAGGCTTGAAAGAGCAAAATCACTATCACAAAGAAGAAAAACGAGAAGTGATGTAGCTAAGCAGACAAAATATTGCATTTTACAATCAGTTAAAACTGAACGGCAAGACAGACTTGATGAAAAATTCAAAAAATTCGAAATGAGGATGAGAAAAAACGAAGTTTTTCAAATTAAGCTTTCATGGATTTCTGTATTTTCTTTATTTGGGTCAGCGACTGTTATGAGATACAAGCTCAAGAAAAAAATTATTTTACGAAGAAGAGTGGCATCTTCTTTGAAATGGCTTCGACAAGTCTCAAAATGCATTGGAAAACTTGTTATATTAGGAAGAAAAATAAGAAGGAAGAGAGCAAATATGGTAAAAATTATATAGGTTTTACGCGTTTATATGCTTGTACATGTCAAGCGGTGGCTAAAAAATAGAAGAGAAAGAAATCTGAATACAATTGTAAATTTATTTGAATCTTCCATTACTTCTTCTGTGATGCTGAAAACCATGTTTAAGTGGCAGCAAAAGGTAAATTTTAAGTAGCTTTACACAATTCAGCGTGGATTGAAAAAGTTTATTCTTATCAAAAGAACCCTTTATGATATTTGGGTTGAAAGGTGAAATGAAGCTGAAAATGAAATTTTTGAGAAAAGTTCAGCTAGAAAAGCGAAAAAAAAGAAAACGAGTAAAAAATCAAAAAAATCTGGAGTCACATCAATTCCTGAAGAAATAAAGCAAATTTATATAAGAAGCTATATACGAAAAAAGATAAAAAAATATAACGAAGAATATCAGGTATATGTGGGAGAAGTCCAAGCGTTAAATTTATATATCGAAACTCAGCTGAAAAAAGTGTCAAATTGAGATGATAGTGAGATAAATTACCCAGAACGTCCACAGCCTCCTAATATTTCATCAGAACTGACTAAAGAGTTGCTAGTTGAAATGATTCATACGGCTGAAAGGGAAAGAACTAAATGAAATCAGCTGAAGGAAGTTGAGCAGCGAAAGATAATGGCATCAAAAAATGTAAAATAGCGAAATAATAGGCATATTTAATTTTCAAAAAGGTATTAAAATATAATTTGTATAAAAAATTTATTATTTTTGGTAGTTTTATTTATAATTTCTCAATAAGCTGATCTTAAAAGCTTCTCTATAATTAAAAGATTATTATAGTACAGATTACTAATATGATATGTAATTTATTAATAGGATTATTTAAAAAATAAAATTCAGCCTAAAATAAATTAAAATCAGTAAAATAATTTCATAAACTGCCTTAGTTTAAATTTTATTTGTTAATTATTGTTTTTTTATAAAAAGGTCTTAATCAAGCTTAGCATGCTAATTATTTGAATCTATAAATGGCAGAGAAAAATTACTTTAAAGCTTTTTTCTTTATCCAGCTCTTCTCAATATCATATACTTCAGCTTTATGCTCACCAGATTGCCCAAAAGAATTAGTAAAACCTAATTTAGATAGGAAATGGACATTGTGATTTCAATTGCATGAATGAATTATGTGAATTTGATGGAGGAGACTGCGAATCTATTTGCTCTAATAATCAATGCGGAGATTGTGCTTTTAATTGTTTTGATAATATGATAAATGATGGAGTCTGCAATTGAGAATGCAATAACGAAGAATGTGAATTTGATGGAAATGACTGCATAAATTGTGCTCCAGGGTGCCATATATCTGAGCTTGGGACTTGCAAGCCAGAGTGTTTAGTTTTAAACTGCAATTTTGACCCTGGTTGTATTGATTTGAGTATAAGGAAATCATCATATTATGCTCAAATGATTGTGCGTGATTGAAATTATCCTGTAAATTCTATTAATTCTTGTTATGAAAATCATGGATGTATTTTGGAATATTCGAACTGATACAGAATTTGTGACAATTTATGCAATAATAGTGACTGCTTTTATGATTATTTTCGATGCTCTACTGAAAGTTTTAGCAATAATTGCCTTTCCACAGCCTCATCAAATCCAGAATTATGCTTTAAATGCTCAGATACATTACAATATTATGCTCATTGTGTTGGTAATTGTCCAAGGCATTTTATACCATATAATTACACAAAAATAGATTTATCAACAGAAATATGTGTCCCAATTACTGATAAAAGCTCAGAAGAATTGCAAGATGAAATTTTTTATAAGTACAGAAAATGTATATAAAGCTGATGGTTCAATTGATTCACCCTACTATTCTTTATCATATGGGCTTTCACAAATAGCATGAAAATATTCAATTATCTACTTAATGAAAGGAAAGCATAATCTTACAGCAATTGAAAATAACCAATATTTATTTGAAGCCACACCTTCAAGACCTTTATATGAAAAATCTGACAAAATTCAAATTACTGTAAAGCCTTTATATTGCTCAATCTATAACCATACTAGTTGTGTGAACGATGATGAAAAAGTTACTGTTATGATAGATACCAGCCCAATTACGCTTGATATATTGACCAATATCACTTTTGAGAATATTATTTTTGATGGCAGTGCAAAATTCTATAACTTATTATCTAATTTCATTAATATTCTAATAATATATAAACTGCCAATTAAGAACTATGTTATTCATTTGCATTAGATTCTGATTCTTTCAACGTAGGATAATGCTCTACTTCAAAAACAGAAAGACTATCCAGTTCATTTGAATCTGCAATGCGATATTTATCAGGAATATATTCATTTTCTGGTTGAACTCTGGCTAATGATTCCTCACCTCTCATGTCTTTATCTACTTCTCCAAAAGATGAAATATTTTTTATTCATTTTTCAATTTGCGTTCCACGTATCAGCATTCTGCATAATCGGAATTTTCGAAATAAAAGTCTAATCCCTATACCAGCCATACTTGAAATACAATGAGCTAAAAATAGAATGTTAACTGAAATAATAATAGCACAAAGAAATAGTCTTGATCATGATGGCAAATCGTCTGTTAAATAGTATAAGCCGCAATATATTGTAATACCTGACACTAAAATAGATTTTTTTTCTAATGAATTGAGGGAAACTGTGCGATAAGGATTCATACTTCAATGAAAGAAAAAAAATATCATCAGCAAAAAGAAAATAGTCAAGGCCTGGATTTTTATTGATATAGACTTCAGAAAAACTGAACAACAGATAAGAATAATTTTTCTATAGAGAATAATAAATTCTCAATAATAAGTTGTATCTTTATACCCAAGATATAAAAATCCAAATTGCAGCTTAAGCTCTATAGTATTTAAGTGA
>CATKHM010000317.1:5043-22125 GCA_949751825.1 Blepharisma undulans
TGTTCTTTTAGCTTGAGGATCAAGGAATCTCTTTCTGCAATAATTTCTTCGAGTCGTTTTTGCTTTTCAATTATGGCAGGCTGTAATATCATCGTTTTTTCTGATGTTAATTTTACGCTTTTACCACTTGGCTGCTTTACCCCTCTAAAAGACTTGCTTGATAATTCTTTAACTTTCCCCTTTAAATTGTTATTTTCTTGCATCAATTTTTGATTTTTGTTATTCAAATCATCAATCATTAACTTCACTTCGCTGTTTTCCCCTCCACTCGCCAAGCATCGTTCATATTTAATATCAGCTGTCAACTTTGTGAGTTGTGTTACAAGCTGCTTAATTCTTTCTTCTAATTCATTTTGCTTTTGCTTTAACTCAAGATTCCTATCATACAAATCATAATATGCCTCAGTCTTTTGCTTATCATTCAATGATGAAAAATTTCTTGTTTTTATTTGAGATTTGGCGGTTTTTAAGAGCTGAGGACTTTTGCTTGGCAAAGGGGATTGATTTTTTGAGGAACGAAGAAATTTGTCTTGGGATGATTGAACCATTGATATGTGAGGTGTTGGCTGATTTGAAAAGCTTACATGTTGAGATGGCTGATTTGAATCAATTGGAGAAACAGTTGGCGATGGGCTTGGAGGATGATTTTGACCTCCACTCAGATCATGCATAGGATTTGACATTATTTAAAATATGAATTGGATAAGGGTTCAAGATCTCTTATTACAGCTTCAAGCATTGCATATATATGAAATAAATTTATTGAGCGCAAATTGTATTATTTTAACTTGAAATAGCAATCTGTTTTTAATCCTACAAATTTTGGTTTTTTCTCTCATATAGATATTTCAGGAATTGAGCTACTTGAATAGCAATCCAGGGTGGCCGGGCCAATTTAAGACTATCAAAGCTTTTAATCATCGGGTTCAACTCCCGACCTTGGACTTTTTTAATATAGTATTTATTCTCTTTTGATAACATCCCAAGATTGCTGCAGATCTCTCTAGATTATACTGCTTCAAATTCTTAAGCAATAATAGCTGCAGCAAAAATGAACAAGCCTTACATGAAACTCTCAATATTTGAGTTGGTGTGTATCTTATTATTTACCAAATTCATGTTTCACAAAGTCATATATCTCAGGTGATTTAAAATGATTCTGAATTACAAAATAAAAGTTGTTGCTTGATATTATTTTTAATGGAAAGGCTTCAACTCCTTCGTCATCATTTAAGCTCCAGTGTGCTGCATGAAGACTTTCCAAATAACCCACATTATAACTTTAAACAGGCCTGAAAGATTGAATTCCTTAGATTATGAAATGATCCAAACAATTTCTGCGTCAATTAATAATGCAAAAAACAAATCAATTGTTTTCCAAAGTCACACTCCTAAAGCTTTTTCTGCAGGAGGAGATATTTTAGCTATATATGAAACACCTGTGATTATACTGGAATTTTATAGAGCAGAGCTTTTCACTGTATATCAAGTGTATAACCAGCCTAAAGACACTCTGGCTATTTTGAGAGGACTATGCTTAGGAGCTGGGAATGGGATAGCTTTGGCTTGCAAATACAGAGTATGTACAGAAACAACTCGATTTTCAATGCCGGAAAGTTCCATTGGACTCGCTCCTGATGTTGGTGTGTCTTACTTTTTCTCTCATTTATCCAGCAAAGCTTTAGGGATGTATTTAATGCTAACAGGAAAAGCTCTAGATGGTACTGATTTATTCTGAGCAGGATTATCGACACATTATATTCCAGAAGCTCAAATTCCCCAAATATTAGAAGAAATTAAGGAGTCAAATGGATTTCTTGATATCTTAAACAAATATCATCGGCCTCCTTCGCAAGAAGGCTCAAAATTACTGAAGCATATAAAAGAAATCGAAGAAATTTTCAGCAGTATAACAACTCTTGATGATTTATTTCATAAATTATCAGTAAATCCTACACCATTTAAACGCGAAACACAATCAATTCTCGCCAAACTTTGTCCCCTTTCACTAAAAGTCGCATTCAGAGCCTTTCAGCTTGGATTGAATAGAAATTTAAGAGAAGCACTTGAACAAGATTACAATATTGGTGTTCAACTCGGCTATAGAAGGAGCTATAATTTTATGACTGCTGTTAAAAAGAAACTAGTCGAAAAGGTAAAAGAAGACATTAAATGGTATCCAGAACATGTCAGTGAAGTCACAGAAGAGATGGTCGATACGATCATTAGAAACCCTGAAGGTCCATTTCTGCAGTTTGAGTCATAATTTAATCTATTATTTACTCTTCTTCGATTTGCCTTTTCCTTTGCCTTTTTTGCCATCAGCTTTGGCATTTTCTGCCTCTTCTTTATCTTTCTGCTCTTTTTCATATGCAGCTTTTATGCCGAGGAAATCATAGTTGAGTTCTCTTAATTCTTTATCAACTGTGGTGTCCACACATGGCGTTCTGGAGAGTGGAGCAATGAACTCGTTTATCTGCAAAGGCCTCCACTTCAGGTTTTGCTTCCTTAAATCAGTCATAACTTTATTGACAGTCTGATTGATGCTTCCAGCTGTATATCCTTCTGAAAGCTGGGCAAGTGTGCTTATATTGAATTTTGGATTTAGAATATCTCCATGCTTGTCCAAGAAATGCTCCCAGAGCTCTTTTCTTGTGGCGTAGTTAGGATGGGGAATCAAAATGCGTTTTTGGAAATAATTCTTTAAATCCACTTTGCTGGCTTCCCATGGCTTTGAGGTGCACCCAATTATGATAACTCTATGCTCTTTTTTCAAGTACTTCTTATGCCCAACCAGGTCTTTTTTGAGCTTTGCGAATTCTCCTCTCCCTTTTTTCTTTTTGCCTTTTTTGCCTTTTCCGCCTGAAAAGTACTTTTCAACTTCGTCAATATAGATTATTGCAGGCGGGTTTTCTTTGGCTGAACGAAATACAGTATAAAGCATTTTATTGAGACCTTTGGACTCAGTTTTGTAAGGAGACTCAGAAACAGTGTATGGGGAAATATCAAAAATGACAGCATTCAGGTGGGTAGCCATTGCTCTTACAAGCATTGTTTTGCCACAGCCTGGAGGGCCGTAAAGCAGGATGGAATTCGTGTAGACTGGAGAATTTTGCCTTAAAAATGGAGAACCCATTGGAAGAATTCCGAGTTCTGTAATGACTTGGCGAATTTGGGCATATGATGGGTCTGGCTCTCTGTCTGCCAAGGTAAGGTTGTGCTGGACAACAGATCCTAAATAGTTGAAAGTGCCGATGAAATCTTTAAGGTGGCAAGGGACAAGCTTCCTTAAAATTCCTTTGGCAACCAGTTCAGCAAGCATATCATCAGGAGCTCTGTTTCCAACAAGCTTCTCACTTGGGCCTCCTTTCATTTTCCCCAAGAAATCCATCGCAACATTTCCTGTTAAAGCGTCCAATGGTCCTTCTTGTGGTATTTCCTTGGCTTCTTTTTTGCCCTTCTTTCCTTTTTTTCCTTTTTTGCCTTTCTTACCTTTTTTACCTTTCTTGCCTTTTTTACCTTTTTTACCCTTCTTTTTTGGTGCAGGAGCTCCTAAAAGATAGATTCTTATGTTTTGCAGCTCAGCCTCCATCAATTGATCAACTTGCTGCCTAACAGCTTCTTGAATAGTTGGCCTGACCGTTGCTTTAGCCAACTCCACGTCATATTTCTGAACTGGATTCGTAGATTCATCTCTGTTTTCCCAAACATCTTTAAATTTAACTATTTCCTCTTGCATTTTTTGAACGCACGGTGATGTCCCAATCCATTTTGTTCCATCATCTTTTTCTTCCTTTTTCTTCTTATCTTTTTTCCCTTTTTTGCCCTTTTTCCCTTTTTTATCCCCATCTTTTCCTTTTGCCTTTTTCTTCTTCTTTTCTTCATCTGCTTTCTTTTTGGCTTCTTCTTCCTCGACTTTCTTTTTGGCTTCTTCTTCTGAAGATAGTACCTTATTTTCACTTTCCCTCTTATAAAAATCCTCGATTTTTGGCACTTCTTTGTTTTCACGCTTTGCAATATACTCAATATAGAAATTCCTTCTTTCATCTTTCATAGTGTCCTCCATCAAGGCACCTTCATTTCTTTGGACTACATCTTGGAGGTCTTTGAGGGCTCCTATATATTCGTTGAGATGCTCTTCTTTTTTCATTCTGCGAATTTTTTGATTTTTTTCATACTCAAGTGTTGGGTCGTTTTCCACGCTTTTAGGCGCGACCATTCCAAGAAATTCGAGTTCTTTGTCTCGCGTTTGGTCAATGTAAATTCTTGCAAGAAATGCTCTGAATACTTTTTGAACGATGACTGTATGGGTTGCTTCAGTGTTTTCTTCTTCAATTCTGTTTTTGGGGTCTTCTTTGAGCCTTTTTTTCTTTGAAAAGTTTCGAGCTTGGATGATTCTATCGCGGCCTTGTCTTCCTCTTTCGTTTTTCTGGATAATGCGAATTGCGTTTTCGATGTTCAGCTCCAGGAAAAACATTTCTTCTCTTTGATCTTCTTCAGGCTCATCAGTCTGGAAATTATTTATCATTAATCTGTTGATCAACTGGGTGCGTCTTTCTAAATAGTCTCGATTTTCTTCAGCAAAATAGCGAGGAATAGGGATTTCCATGTTATCTGGGTCCAGCTTCAAATCCATAAGCAAGTCATCTATATTGACGAATATTGATTTGGGTCGTGGATTTCAAAACACCAAGACTTCTTTCACTTCGAGAAGTCTCAGAATGGTATTCTCCAACAGCTTTTTTATAAGCCCTCGCTTCTGAGGGTGCAGCATCTGGTCATAGCATTCTTCAAACTTGCGAATAATGTCTACATACTTGATGTAGAGCAGAGCGAAATGCTGAAATCGCCGCAAAGGGTTCCACTTCTCGATTTCTGGCTGCTGCTGGCCTTCTTCTTTATGTGAAGGGAGGTATTCCATTTGAACCTGCTCCATCAAGTCAGTCATGGCTTCTTGTCATTGTATATCATAAGCTCTGCATATCACTTACATGCTCGACATTCTCTATAACTGCCCTGCTTTAATAAATTTATCGTGAAAATGGTAAAAAGACGCCAACTGGAAAATTAAAAATTTGATTAAATATAGTGATTGTAAGAAATTTGAGCGTTTTATGTAAAATAAATGTCTGAGACCTTGAAAAGTCTTGCAAAGAAACGAGATATAAAACTTCTGGTGACTCAGCCTGAGTCAAGTATATTTAGCCAATCGGAAAATGTGACTTCGACTCACAAAGACGATGAGATGAAAGAAATCTCAATGCAGCTAGTGATGATAAGGAAAAAGTATGATGAACTTAAAATGGAGAACGAAAACAAACGGATGCAGCTGGAAAATCTGAAAAAAGATCTAGAAAAGCTGACTGTAGTAGTGAGCACAGGCAATGCTGAAGATTTTTCATTTACCAATAAGATCTCAAAGCTCGAAACCGCTATTGAAATGGCGAAAATTAAAATTGATGAAGAAATGATCAACAAGGACTCATATGAGCATGTCTTACAAAGAATGAAACTAGAAAAAATCGCTCTTGAGAAAGAGTCCAACACGATTCAGCAGAGTTTGTCCTCAACTCGATCTATTCTGGAGTCAGAAAAGCAAAAGTCTTTGAAGCATCGCGAATCAAAAGACAAGTCAAAACAGCTGCTGAAGGAATTAAAGGATTCACTGAACCTTGAAATAAGGAGAAAAGATGAAAGAGCTCACGAGTTGGAGCAACAGATGAGGTTTCGAAATGAAATAGCTGAAAAAAGAAGGGAAAGGCTGAGAAAGCAAGCAGAAGTGGCTGAAGCTGCTGCAAATGAAGACCAGTTCGCTCATGAAGTTCAAATGAAAGAAAAACTCATAATAAACCGGTTTTGGTATGGATTCATACAGTGGAAAATGGAAAAAGACTGGCAAAATTCTACCGAAATCGAATCAGCGTTCCAAAATATCAGAGCGATGACTGGTCTAAACTCAATTGAGGACATCGTTCAAAAGTTTGCTTCCAGGGACGAGGATCATAACATTTTAATTCAAAAAATTGCAGAGGCAGAAAAAACTCTTGACGATTTGAAGACTGAGAATGAAAATACCAGAAAGCAGTTGAGAGAGCTTTTGCTTGTAAAAGGAGAAAACATTGATAGACCTCATAACAGTGAGCTGAGGGCTGTTGAAGATCAAATTGAAGCAGAAGAAAAGGATCTTAACAACTTAAAAGATCAAAAGGATAAGGCACAAGTTTATTACCAAAATTTATGCACTTGGGGGGGTAAGATATTAAATAAGCTGAATTACAAAGAGGAAGTTTTAAGGATGGTGGAACTTCCAGAGATTTTTGTTAAAATCCAGGAGCAATTAAAATTAGTTATTGAGCCAATGGTTCCAACTAAAGATGAATTCATAAGATATCTTGATATAAAATCAAAGAAAAATACACAGCAGTTACTCAAAGAAATTTACACTCAAGGTTATAAGCCAAAGTTTGTGAAAAAAGGAAAAAGCCCAGAGCCCATTAATGAGCAAGAAAAACTCAAAAAAGCTGAAAGAAAAATAGCCCGAAATATGACATTTACAAGAGAAATTTAATTTTTATTAATCTAATATTTTCTTATATATAATATTTAAACAAGTATTTTATCAAGATAAAATTAATGCTTCAATATTTCCAACTGTATCTCTATTATGAGCAAAAAGCATTTGCCGCTAACTGAGTGAGCAATTTTTTTAAACATTTTATTCTCAATTCTGCATTTACGTATAAAATTTTTCTCATCCAAAAGTTTTTATCTAGAATGGAAGTTTTCTGATAGTTTTGTTTGTTTACAAAAGAGATTAAATAAATTGAAAATAATAGGTGAAATAAATTTACTTCAGTTAATAAATGGAAGATAAAAAGGACGAGGACTCTCCCTTTACGGAAAGAAGTGCTGAAGAAATAGAAGCAGATAAAATCGCCAAAGAGGACAGTCTTTCTCCTGTTAAAAATAGGCAAAAAATTCTTGAGGAAATTGAGCTAAGAAAAGGAAAACTTACTATTGACGATGTAGAGCTTGCTGACCAAGAAATAAAAGCCATCGAAAAAAAATTGGTTGAAGTTGAGAAAGACCTCGAAAAATCCATTGAAGCTACCCCAGTAAATGTGAAAGGGGTGTATTTATCCGTCATAGTTTCTTTAATTTTCATTGTTTTGAGTATCTTTATCAACAGGGTTGACAAATCATCACCTCTCAGCCTCAATATAATTGATCGTTTCGAGAACACTATTTGAGCTGGCAACCCAAACAGATACTTCAAAGACATCCAGTCTCTTACTGATTTAGACACCTACTATAGAACAATTTTCCTCCCAGGCATATTTACAAATGAGTTCATTAATAAATACAATTATGTTGTTGGGTTAAGATTTTCGCTTAAAAAAGCAAGGCTAGTTAGTAATCCTTTTTCAGAGTATGAAGAAGCTGTTCCAAAAGTGAGGAAGGACCCAAATTTAGGTGCTGGGATTCAAATTACAAATGGAGAAGAAACTACTGACTTAGGCATTTTCAACTATTCTAGCGGAGGTGGATATGATAAAGCAGGCGCCTATGTTGAATTTTTCTGTAACATGACGCTAGAAGATTCACTTGCAAAGTGAAGAATAATGAGACCAATTTGGTTAAATCCTACTAATTTTGTCAGCATTACTGCAGAGTTAATAGTTCATAATGCTAACTTGATGACAACTTTATATTATTATCAAACTGTAGAATCAGCAAGTTCTGGGAGATTTCAGCTTGACAGCGATAGCGTAGGAATTTTTCCGGAAGCATATGAAACTTGAACTCTTGAGTCGAAAATAGTAGTCATTTTGGGAACCATCTATATTGTTGGATTCCTTTTGCAAATTGTCAAAATGGTCCAAAATTTGTTGAGAGTATGCACTACCCTCTGAACAAAGTTGAAACTTGACGTAGCGTGGCATGAATATTTAGAATTTTTGACTTTAGCCTTGGTTATAACATCAATTTCACTTTTCATTCAAAATGTGATTGGAAATATCGGAAAATTAAAAATTCCAATTTCTTCAGAAAGCGAATTCACAGATTTTGTCACATACAGCCAACACTTCAAAATTTTTATTCGAGTGACAGCAATTGCCGCCCTTTTGATAATTTTCAGAGTTCTTGTTATCTTGAAAGCTAAGTTTCCCTCATTTGGAGTGCTTTTTGATACCATAAATATGGCTAAGAAAGATATTATCAACTTTGGACTTATCACTTTCCTAATGATAATAGCATTTTCTCTCTGCGCTTACGTGGGCTTTGGGATAATGACAGGAGGATTTTCCACCTTTGGTGCTTCTATTGCCACATTATGGTCAGCTCTATTTGGGTTAGAAATAGTTTCAGAAATATACAGGGGAAACTTAAATATTTCTGGCATTTTTTATGTTGCATATATGTCCTTGTTTTATTTCGTAATTTTAAATACCTTTCTAGCAATTGTCCTAAGCGTATACACTGAATTGAGAAAAAGATCTCAGCTGCTTCTAGAAGCTAAAGCACGTATGCTTGCAGAAGATAGCCATAGACTTATAGAAATTTTGATAAATATTCTTCTATTTCGGATTAAAAATACATTAGAAGAAGACGCTATTGAGTATCAAGCTCTCTCAGTGAAAACAACTTCAAATGCTCAGGAACAAGAAGAAATCAATGAAAGATTAAAAAAGCTAGAAAATGCAATCTTGCATCAAAGTAGACAAAATATCATTAGTATATTAAAATATAATTTTGGACAAGTTCAGCTTGCTCTTAGAGGAGCAGGCTCGTCACTTTTGACAAGAGAACAGATGATGCTCAAGCTTAAGAACACCATAAGAACAATGGAAAAAGAAAAGAAAAAAAATGAGATTCTCAGAAAAATGAAAGAAAATGAAGTTAAATACAATTTCAGACTTTTTGTTGAAATGGTCTTATATGTAATTTTTATAGTCATTTATGTTATGTCAGTAAAGTATCGATTGAGAATTGAAGATTCTTATGCCATGAATACGCTAATATATGATTCTATTGCTGTGCCTCAATTTATTTACAAAGGATCGAATATTACATTCCTTGAAATATATGACATTGGCTCTGCTTATGAATTTCTAACACAAATCATGGTTCCTTATGTGGAATCACCAACAGTAGGAACTCAGAATTACTTTTTAACTGCTCCAAAGCTTCGCTTCAATATGAATCGTTACAAAATCCATGAAAATAAAAACACTTTTTCTAGCTCGGCTATAGCCTTTGCTACTGATGACCCAGGCGAATGAGATGAAAGCGGATTTCAAGGGAAGTCTTCCTTGACTAAGTTTAAATACATAAAGCCCGGAACAAAAGCAACTTTTAAGCAAGAAGGCGGGTGCACTTATGAGCTGTACCCCTACTTGAATTATAAAAATGCCTTTATAAATTTTCAAGCTGATGATATAATTGGTAACCAGACAAGCTCTCTTGTTTTTGAATGAGTCCTTTATAATCCAAACTTGAATATGTTCAGTTATGCTTACATATATTTCAACCTAGAAATTTCAGGTAAAATATCAACCCACTTATCTTCACAGAGTGCTGAGCTCGATGCATATACACAAGAGGTGAAAGGAAGAGCAGCGCTTGACATAATTTTTATTTGCTTTATTGCTTATTTTATATCTCAGTTTGTTTGAGAGTGGTGACTGATTATGAGAGGCTTGATTGGGCAAAGAAGAGAAATTTTGAGAGGAAAAAGAGCAGTTAGAGAGGTCCTTGATAAACTTCTAGGCAGAAATCAAGAAAATGATAATCATGGAATTGGTTTTATATTTCAAATGATTGGGAAATGGTTGCAGAAATTTATTGTTGGGTTGATTTTCACAGGAAAGCAACTGGTACAGTCTTTATGAATCTTTCTAAGAATGGATGGATACCAGCTTCTACAACTATTGTCAGTTATTATGTCAATTATTCAGTTATCATATCTTGCAAAGCTTATATCCAATGACTTCATACAAAATTATAAAATTGATGATACATGGCAAGACAATATTGGAGAGTTTGGAGAAATTGCCAATATTTATAGTCATTATGCTACTGTTTCTTGCTTCAATGCCTTGCTCATATTTTTGAGATTTCTTAAATACTTTGAGTTCAGTAAGAAAACTTCTTTACTTACTGATATTTTGGATTCTGCTAAACTTGATATGCTGTTCTATATCATTATGTTCTTTATTGTAATCCTTGGCTATGCAATTATGGGCTATTTAATTTTTGGCCAAGCATTGCCTGAATTCCAAAAGTTCAACTATTCTTTCCTCTCAACCTTCAACGTCCTTATTGGCCAGTTCAGTACTGGTCGAATACTTGGTGCAGACAGTAAAATTGGGATGCTCTGATTTGTCACCCTAAGTCTTGTATTTAACTTGCTATTACTCAATATTTTTATCGCAATTATTTATGCACATTACAATACCAATAAAGCTGACAGAAATGTGAATACGATTGGATTCTTGAAAAAAATAATGTTTGTGATAAAGGCCAGAATAAAGCGAAAGAAGTATATGGACTGAGAAGTTTCTCATGAGGATAAGATCAGTACTGGAGCAAATCAAGTTACAGATTCTGAAGATGAAATTCCGAGCACTCTAGGCCAGCAAGAATATGAAATCGAAGAAGCTAAACCTATTAACTACACAGTAAATGCGTGGCTTAAAATGCTTGAAGAAATACTACTGGTAAAAAGCAATAGAAAAATCAACTTGCCGCACCTTAAAGAAGAATGCAATGCTGAAGAAAGGGTTATCCCGCCTGCTCCACTTCAAGAAGTTGTCTTTGTGGAAGAGTCGCAATGACTGCAGGAAGATCCTATGGGAAAGCTGAGAATATGGAGACAACTATCTATATTGCACAATGACTATCTTAGAAGAAAAATAGAAAAAGCTATACAAGAAGGCCTTGAACCCCCAGAATCCAGCGAGCTTTCAGAAAGACAAACTGAACTTTGGGATATAACACCACCAAATGATAAGCTAAGCATGTGGATGGGAGAAGAGTCTTTTAATAATGAAGAGCGCGTTTTGGTGTGAAACGCAGCACTTTTTGATAAAATCAGATTTGGGAATGATATTGCAGAATGAAATATAGAAATTCAGAGAGAGATGTGGCTGGACTTTAATGAAAAACAGAAAAAAGAATTTGTAAGGAGATGGATTGATGATATTAGACCTGTTGCAAGAGCTTATAAATCAGCAAGTGACCCTATAGGATACTTGCTAAAGCAAGAATGAATGTCTGAAGACAAAAGAATGCTATTATGGGTCAGCTTATCCAAGAACGAAAAAGTAAAAATGGCTCTCTACCTCCATCAGCCAAACAGAGTTGAAGCTGAAATTCTCAGCTTTCTTCTCCTTCAAGAAAGAGATAATAACGTCTTTATATTAGATGACAGTGATGTCCTAATAGCAAGTATGCTAGATTCCAAGGTTTATGACAAATTATATGAATCTGCTGTTTTCCAAGCAGAAAACAATGCAATGCAGACATCAAAAGAAAGAGTCGATGAAACTCGCTATGAGATCAAAAATTTAAAAAATTTTCAGGTCCACTTGGAAGAAGACTTAAAGCAATACAAAAGACAAAATAAGGCTTTAAAAGAAAAAGCAAAAAGACTGAAGGCTAAATGTGAGAGTTTATTGAGAGGATAAGGTTAATTAATTATTGACTATTTAAATATTGAACATCTATTGAGATATTTAAATTTGATGTTGAGCATTCCGAATGACAGATACAACTAATATTATTTATTAGCCTAATAAAATATTTTTTATTTATTCATACATATAAATGGTTGAGCATTCAGATCTCCACAAGAGCAAATGATTGGAAAGTATCAAAAACTTCTCCATCGGAGGAACGGCTGGAATTGTAGCTACAACTGCAGTACTTCCTATGGATTTTATCAAAGTCCATCTCCAATGTGCAGCAGAAGGGTCTAAAGATCGTCGAATCAGCCCACTACAATTTGCCTCTGCTGTCTATAAAGAAAGAGGTCTCTTAGCGTTCTACAGGGGTTTAGACAGTGCTATCCTCAGGCAAGCTTTATATGCTACAACTAGACTTGGCTTATATAAAACTCTTGCTGATCGTGAAAAAGAAAAAACAGGCACAAAATTTATCCCATTTTTCAAAAAATTCATTTATTCCACCTTATCAGGCGGGATTGGTGCATTTGTAGGAAATCCATGCGATTTATCTTTAATCCGCTTACAAACTGACAATACACTTCCTCCAGAACTGCGAAGAAATTATAAAAATGCAATAGATGCCTTATTGAGGATACCTAAAGAAGAAGGAATTTTAGCATACTGACGAGGATGCACTCCTACAATTTTACGTGCAGCTGCTCTAAATTTTGGAATGCTGGCTCCATATGACCAAGCCAAGGAATTCTTAGATGCCAGATGGAAATCTGATACCATGAATAGAATTTCTGCATCGATTATTGCTGCAGTGTGCGCTTGCTTTATTTCATTGCCATTTGATAATATTAAGACAAAATGCCAAAAAATGATAAAAGGAGTTGACGGAAAATACCCTTATAAAGGATTTTATGACTGTTTATCAAAGAGTTTAAAAAATGAAGGATTTATAGGTTTATACGTAGGATTAGATGCTTATGTAATGCGTGTGGCTCCAAATGTAATTATTACATTGCTGACTATAGACTTTTTGCATTATTTATATCATAAATAACATATTTTTTACTTAATCTCTGCATAAAGGGCAAACATGCTTAATTTGTAGTCATCTTTCAATGCAAACCTTGTGAAAAGTATGATGGCAATGGGAAAGCTTGCTGACGATTTCACTTGTCTTCATATTTTCCAAGCAGATTGAGCATATTTCTCCATTTGAGACATCTAAAGTTTCTGTGTCAACTTCTAATAATGGTCTTATCAATGATTCTCTCCAAGGTTCTGGTGCAACATAATTTAGATATATATAAGAAACCAGTGTTCCGAAGCAAAAAATTGAAATAAAGTAGAGTATAGCGAAGTGAACGCTTTTGAGGATTTCTGCTCAGGCCTGTTTGAAAATTACACATGGTGGTTCTTCACAAAATCACAGTTCATAGTTAATGCAATCAAAATATGAGCCGACTAAGCATAAAGATAGCAAAACCGGGCCTGAAATGATGAGAATAATTAAAATCATTTTTTCAGAGATATCAGATAGGTTTCCTTTAAAAAAGAAAGATAGGGAAAGCAGGACGTTATCAATTTGGAGAAGCCAGGAGACAAAGACATTTCAGAGGCCTTGAAAAGAGAGTGTTGGAGAAGTATACAGGTATTTTGTTGAGATCCCAATTCATGCTATAATTCCTACTGACAAAACTATATAAAATGACGAAACATAAATAATCATACAGACATTTCGGCTCATTTTATTGATTATTTGAGAAATATTAATAATGGATATTAAGCAATTATCAAGTGTTATGAGTTTTAGAAAATCTCACACTCAAAGATAATATTAGTATTGATTTGATATTTTTATTTAATTCGGTTTAAGTCAATTTTTATTACTACTGTATTTACTGTTCAAGTTATTCTAGATTGTATTAGTTGTGCTTCTTGATTTGTTCATCTTGAAGTGCAGAGCAATTCCAACAGAAAAAATCACTGAAGACAAAATAAAAACGATATAAATTAGCCAATCTGAACTCTCTGGATTTTGTTGCTCAATTTTAACGCTTTCCAGAAACATTGGGAATTCACTATCATAAATCAAATCTTCTTCTTCAGCTATTTCATTTGGGGCTATCTCTACCTTGAAAGTTGACAACTCAAAAGGCTCAAGAAGAACTTTCCCAAACGAATTTCTATCAGAAGGTGGTAAATATTTTGGCTTTCCTGTATCTGATTTTTCATAAAACAAGAGTTCATTTTTACTGATCATAGGATATCGATAGCTTTTATACTTTGAAAATCCATTGAAAAGAGTCCTATCATGGAACCTGAAGCCCGAAACACTCAGCTTTTGTGCGGCATCTTTTAAGTTAAGAACCCTCATAAAAAGATTGTTTTGTTTCATTACTGCGCTTGAAAGATAGATATTTGAATGATTGAAACCAAGCAAATAAAGAGTTTCCCTATTCCAGGTTTCATTAATTTCAGCTGCTCTTGTCCAAGTTTGATCACTAATAGTAAATTCATGGAGGTTTGTCAATGGGAATTGATAAACATCTGCTCTGGCTTCCAAATAATTTGTCCAAAAGCTTTTGTGTGTAAGCTGACCTAAATCAATTTCGAAATGATAATTAACAAAGGTATTGTCAATTACTCCCATTGACAGCCCAAAACTATCATCTCTTTCCAAGTTCCTATGCAGAAGAAGCTCAAAAGAATTCTTATCGGCCATTCCCACACCTACAGAAAACTTCGGGAATACTTGCAAAAAGCTACTTCCTAGATCAATTGCAAAGCCACCAGGAATGGGATACATATTTGCCCCTTTCCCTCTAGGAGTTGCTGGATAAAACCTCCTCTCTCTTAGATCACCTGAGTTTGAAGTTAAAAATCATTTTTCTCTAGTAATATCATTGCTGGAAAACCTAACTAAAATTTCCTCATTTGCAGTAGCATACAGGCCAAACTCCATTGTGAATCTTTTTCCGCCATATAAAATGATTCTTTGGTAATAAAAATCTATGTCAAAATATTTTTTGCTTCTCCTCCATAGAACTTCAACCATCTCAAGTATAGGACCTTTTGATACATTGATTTTGTCTAATTTCAAGTCAGTAATGTTATTTCCGTTATTGTTAGGACTATAAAGATAAGCTCCAGCATCAATACCTGAATATGTTCAAAATGTTTGGCGTAAATCATAGTTTGCACTTGATTTTGCTATTTTTTCCACCATTCCGAAATCATTAAAGCTGACAGTAAAGATTTTATCACTGATTTTTCTTTCATCGTCAGATTGTTCTGACTCTTTATCGCAATGCTCACACTTCTCTGTGTGCTCATTTATAAATAAAGTTACAAAAGAAAGTGGGGGTAGCTCTACTTTGATATAGACTGTTTTTTGCTCATTATCTAGTACACTTATGACTGATTGTGAAAGAACATTTTCTCCTTTCCAATTTTTTATCTCCAAAAATGTTCCTCTTTTAGTAGAGAAACTTAAAAGCTTCATATTTTCCCAATTCAGTGGATTATGCACAATTATCACTTTATAAGGTAAGGCCAATGTAAATTTTGTCTCATGCTCTGAAAATTTTGCTTTTATGGCCTCATTTATTGCTTTAACTGAGGTTTTTACAACTCCTTCAAGACGAAGCCTATAATCTTCGTAAACCTGCGGCCTGCATGTTCCTGTTATTGCATCATGATGCAGCATAAGGCTTACATCTGAAGAAGAAAACTGTTTCTGCAAACTGATAGCTTGAGCTATTTCTGCAGCTCTGACTATTTTTTGGGCATAATATATATTTTGCTTTAATAAGGGTCTTGTCGTATAAAATCCAGTCCAAATTGCATGATCTAAATGGCCAGTCCAGCTTACTCCATAAGAGTTTGGTCTTAAATTTACATATTGAAAAAGATCTCCTTTATATACTGAAAACTCTATGGTTTTAATAGCCTCAAAATATTCGCTCGGCGTTGCTATTTTAATTACCAAGTCTTCATATTTGCTTGTTTTCGCCATGAAGTCTCTGAGAGCTTCCATATGTTCAAATTTTAGTTCAGCTTCTGGCTGCCTGCTATAATAAAAATCATCTCCATACAAAATCATAATTTTATCGTGCTTATAAGCCAACTGTCTTTCCTCAATCATCGACCTCAACCTGTCAGCGCTAAATAGTTATTACCATTTAATTAAGGTGTCGGTAAGAACATTTGATGACCCAAAGCATTCACTTTTTCATTGGTTAAACATTTCAGGGAAGTCGTAATGCTCATATAAATTGTGCACAAAAATAGATTCGTGGTCTCCGAAGTTAACCCCTTCCCATACAAATTCAAGATTTCCTTCCCTTATAAGCTGATTTCTGAAGTTAATATTCATCCTACTGGTAACCAGATTTTCATAGCCAAATTTAGCCAAAATACTAGGTGTCAGGGCTGAGTGACCAAATGGATCGATTTGCCATGCTACCTTTACGCGGGATATATTGAAATTTTCTTTTAAAAATTGGTGGCCAGTTTCCAATTGTCTTATGACCATTTCAAAATCGGGGTTGGCTTCATCATTTTGGACGTAGCCACCACCCACAATTTCTATTTGACCATTATTAAGTAGAGTTTTAAAGGCATTTATAGTTTCCTCTGGCTGCTCTTGCATCCACATTTTCAAGAAAACAGTCTCAGACCAGACTATTTTTCTCTTTGCATCTTTTTGCAAGATGGATACAATATTGTTCAAGATATGTTTTACGTCTTGCTGATAATATTCCTGGACAGTTTTAAGTCATCCTGGGTCGCAATGTGAATGTGGAACTATATAGATTTCATAGCATGAGCAATATGCAAGAAGTAATAAAAATCTCCACATTTATAAGCCTCATGATAAAATGAGATTAGAGATGCGTCAACTTTAAATAAGTTTATTTTAAGATTTCATAAAGTTTAGCTATTTTTACTATTCCTATTATTCTTTTCGCTTTTTCTTGGACCTGAAATACAGAATGATACTCATTACAGAAATCCCAGACAAACAAATTACAACTGCATATTCCAATCTTTGTAGAGCAGTGATGCTTGTTGGAGATGACTCAGAATTTTCAATAATTATTGGAACGGCCACATATTTATTCTTCGTTATTTCAATGTTAGGGCTTTCTATATTTTTTGTGGGTGTTTTATGTGTTGTTTCTTCTCTATCGTCACTTAAAGTTTCTTCTTTCTCTGGGGTCTCTTGAGGTTGTGCTTCTCCATCATGAGATTTTGTATCATCTTGTTTGCTTTCTTCTTCAGGGATATCTTTACTTTCTTGATGAATAAATACAGCTTCAGAGTCATTTTCTTGTTCGACTTCAGCATTTTCCTTATTTTCAATTATGGGTACTATTGGCTCGGTTTCTGTTTGAGT
>CATKHM010000318.1:0-22123 GCA_949751825.1 Blepharisma undulans
CAAACAGTAGTCGTCGTACACACGGCACAATTAGAAGAACAGCTACCACAAGTATGGCTTGTAAATCCGTATCCTGTTACACAGTCATTGCAATATCCTGCAGGATTACGATTGGTACTGCCACACGCCAAACAGCCATCCAGATATGTACAAGAATCACAATAGTCATTTGAACTTATGCATTTTGCTGTAGGATGGCAATAAGTGTCAACACAGTCGCCAGTACAAATAGGAGTTTCCACAATAGTCAATGAGCCATCATTTAAGCTGATAATCCCTGCTGGATCTATTGAAGCTCTAATGAACCCAATAAGTTCGTAAAAATACGCCTCAACAATACTGCCAAAATTAATTTCCCCGTCACTTGGAGGAGCTATCGTAAGTCCGCTGCCTGCTGAGGTCAAAGTATATGCTGGTTGACCTGGGACATATACGTTAAATATGGTATTTATCCAGTAAAAAGTCAGAAAAGTCCAAGAATCTATATAAAAAATTACGTAACGGCACAGGAAAACTTAAAACATTGTCGGTGGCTGTATTGGAAGCATCGGTAAAGGAAACAATAAAAGTTCCATCAGTTGTTGAGTGCAATTGATAAGTGTTAGAAGCAGGAGTACTGCTTAATTTTCCAAATTCCATTGAAAATGAACCTAAAATGGACTCAAACTTTACCCAAAACCCAAGACCGAATTCAGTTGGACTTTCTGTTACACATGGGGAAAAGCTTCCTGTTAAGAACCAATCGGTATTTTTGTTGATGTATATAGATGAACAGGTGATTCCGCTTTCTAATTCGGCATAATGTGTTCAGTGGTTCATATAAATTTCATTGCCGATATCGTCTAAAAATGCGACGTCACTGTCATCATAATTATTGGAATTGAAAAAATAGTCAATGCAAGCAGAAAATGCAGCTACTTTTATGGGCGAGACGACCAAAAGGACAAAGACAAAGAAAAAGGACTTTGAATGATCCATATTTATTATGTTTTTTCGAAATAAAATTTGGAAATTAAATGGGATAAGGGTATTTAAACTATAAGATTTTTCTCAAATTAAGCGTGATATTTAATTTTATTAGCCAAAATTGGTAGTTATTGAAGCTCTTCGAAATTAATATTTCATAAAAACCCTTGATTTGAATGCCAAATTGAATTGCTCCATAGAAAGAAATATCTTGATCCAATAGCAGAGCTTCTTTTGGGTAAATTAAAATTTCTTAGATAAAGTATAAGATGAAGATCTAATCAAAAATTCTCAAATTTGGAAATTGCTTTAAAGTCTCGGTAGTACGTATTTTAATATAATTTGCCTTCATAAAAACTATTTTATAAAAAACCCTAATTAAGAAGTAGATTAAAGTTTATCACTGAAGGACTTTCAGATAATAAATTAAAGATATAGATAATTTTCAACTATTTGGTGTGAATTTTGATAAAACCTTGACCTTAAATCCATTTATATACCAGTCAATCATAAAACCAAGAATTTAGAAAAAGTCCATGTGGGTGATAAGACTAAAATTTGGGAAATTCTTAAATATAATAATTTATAAGGGAAACCAAGGGTTTTTCTTTATCTTAAAATTTCACGAGATTAAAGTGCGTATAAAAAGCTTTGATATAATTTTAGTCTATTTTGTTCCTTGAAATTATAAAGCCTAATAACATTTTATCATTGAAGTATATAAGCGCATAGAATTGATTAGTACTATTAGATGAAGAAAGTTTTACTTAAAATCTGTGGAAAAATAATTACTTTAGGTATTTCTAATATTTTCGATAAAGAGATAAGTACCCAGCCAGAACTTAATGCAATTCAAATAAAAAATGACAGAATTGGATAACTTATGAAGCCGACTAGATCAATAATAATCCAATACGCTAGCAATAGCATTAAAGCTAATAAGTTTTTCTTGATAATATAATCTTTGAGATTTTGCTGTTGCTTATCATACTGAGATGTGCTTTTTAAGCCTGATCAAAATGATTACCTGTTTTGAGTGAATTATGGGCAAAGATTATTTTTATATAAAGAACTTAATTTATGAAAATAATTATAAAATATTGATAAAATTAAATATGATACTTATTGGCTGGATTTTTTCCCATCAGATGGTGATATTTTGTTTAAATGGAGTTTAGAACTTTTTCCAAAAGTGAAAGCAAATCTAAATAAGGTTGAAGTATCTTTGTCTTTTTGTCTGAATAATAAGCTTGGATATTTCTTTTTCTGGATGTAAAATCCAATCACTACTATCACCAGCCATCCTATTATTAAAGCGATCAGCAAAGGAGTATAATTTTCTTTAATAATTAACCCTGTTGTAGATATAATAGCTAGCCAGGCAACACAAATTAATGTCACTCCTTGCCACCAGCTGAATCTTCCATAATTATACGGTTTGTATTTAAAAATAAATGCAATATAAATAAACATGACTATAATAAACAAAATTCCATGGGCAATGTCTTGGGCTCTTTTTATTGTTTTATTCATCACAATTAAGGTCACTTGGGCGATTGTTTTTATCATTAAAAATAGAGGAACTGCTTTGACATGAAGAATTGGCTGCAATTCTTGCCAGAGAGGTCGGCAAAATACAGCTGAAGGTTCATATAGCAATAAGGCCAGAAATGAGATTATTGCATATGATAGATGTTCGTCTTTTCAGCAAAAATAATAGCAGTCTTTTGATAGAAAACTGTCAGTAAAATTTTCACCAATGGATTGATCACAAATAAAAATATCAAGACATATTGAAACAAAAGGAATAAAGCACAAATTACCTAAAATTGGCATTGCGTAGTCAGCAAGCATTGATAAATATCGAAAAATAGGCATAAAATGCCATTTTTCATCAAGTCTTAATAAAACAACTAAACAAAGAGTGATTCAGAGTCCAATCCCAGCAAAAACGAAATCAACCACTATCCAAAATACTCCATTTTTTAGCTTTAACAAGTCACTGAGACTCAATGAAAACGCATCACTCACACTGGAAAACGTAGGACTTATAAGTGAAAAATCTGGTCCCATAGCAGCATATTGAAAAATTTCAACCACAATGGTGATTCCAACAATAACATCTTGTATAGAAATTTCTTCTTTTTTAGTTAGAGGCTCAACTGTGATATTTCACCATTTTCTTCATATGAAAACTGTGATGCCAAATGTAATAAAAGCGACACTAAAACATATACCAAACAGTAACTCTCTTCCTTTTGTGAATGTTCTTACCAATTTATTAGAAAATGGGCAATTGCTGTCTTCGCTTCTTAAATCGTTAGGTTTAATAGTAGTTCCATCAGAATAAACCATAGGTGTGGAATATTTTAATACTTGAGTGCTATACGGCATATATTTTCCAATAATTTCACTAACTACTGTACCATCAGAATTCAATTTATTGACAGATATATCTAAAGCATCCACAATTCTGTCATTGGATCCTTTTTCTATTGAAACTCTTCCAGTGCATCCTTGAAATTGCTGACTTCTTATCGCAGAATCCAATTTATCCGGGTCAGTATAATCTTTTCCTCTATTTATCATATAATCTAGCGCATAAGCAATCAGATAAACTCCATCTGCATACTGGCACGCAAATGCATTTGGGGATTGGCTATAAGTAGATATAAATCTGCTTTTTATATCACTTCCTACGTCACCTACCCAGCTTGCAGCGTCAAGTTCTACCATTGGAATTGCAATTTCTAGTCTTTTGTACCGAAAAGTATCATTATACCCTATGCTCGTCAAAGAATCAGGAGCAGCTGCAAAAATCATAATATCTCCTTTTCTCATTCCCAAGTCATAAAACATTTCATATACATAGTTATACATAGGAAATTGCAGTGAAACAATCAATAGTCTTGCTTGGGAATCTATGATTCCTTGGATTATATAGGTGTAATTTTTTATGCCTTCTCTGTCAAGATTAGCAGGGATAAACCATGTTTCTTGTGAGTTAATTATTTGAAGATCTGCGAGAGCAGCTCCTTGGCTTATATAATAAGCTATTTGGTGTCCATAACTATTATTTTGAGTTAAAAGTGCTGTTTTTCTTCATCCCATGGCTCTTAGCAATACAGCAGTTAAAGAAGAGCTGTAAGAAGTAGAAATACTTACTCTAGTATACAAAGGGTATTTTGTAGTAGAATTTAATGAAACGTCAGAATTTGTAGTCCCGACTACTGGAATAGATAAATTAAGCTGGCTAAATACTCCTAAATCTCCTATTGCAACAGCAGACATTCCTGCTGCTATGTGTGCAACCCCAAAATTATCTATGTCTTTTTTGAAGCAGCTATAAGCAAAATTTGCATTGAAAACAGTTGCTCCACAGTCATAAGCAAAGAAATCCAACTGAAAATTTGATAAAAGATCGCTGCTTCCTTCATTAATTTTATCTTTTACCACATATGCTCCTTTAGAGCCTAATACCAAGCCAGGAGAAGCAGATGAAGAATCTGGATTTGTTAATTCAGCATTTACGCTTAAATTGATTGCTTTTTTTGCAGATTTTGGGATAGTGCTTGATTCTCCAGGAAAAGTAAGATTTTTATATATAGTAAGGCTTTTATTTATAATAGATCCAACAATAACTCTTTGGCCATTCTGGATATTGACTAATGAAAATTTTGGCTCATTATAATTATTTTGAAATTTTAATTGAAGTGCTGAAATCACATTTTTTGCATTTTCTTGCGAAATTTGACTTAAAATATAAGAAATAGTGTTTATAGCTGAATTTTTATAGTACTCTTCAGAAGAAGCAACAGTTTCTTGTCCAGAATCAGTAATTATTAAAATCCCATCACTATCGCATAAATAGCCACTTCTTTGATTAAAAATAATTCCATTTCCAATATTTAAAAGTTTTGCAGTTTCCAAAAAGTTTTGTATCTGTAAAGAGTCCGCTGAATCTGCAATAATATAATAAAGTGTTACTCCTAATTTATAAGTGAGTCTATTTACAAGCTCTTCTACATCGGAAAATTCTTCCACCGTCAAAAAATTAAATTCCGATGAAAATTGTGACATTCTCTCTCTTTCAATTGAGCTTTTTTTATCAATAAAAGCCACCCCTTGTTTCCATTGAAAATAGCTCAAAACTTCCAAAAATGCATCAATTTGGTCAAATTTTGAAGTAATCACTGAATAAGTCCAGTCGTCTATATAGTTAAAATTATCCTGGAAAACTAAGTGGGCCAAAAAATGCGTTTTGCATAGCTGAGAAATCGAATATTGGACATCTAGATCTTTTGATAAATCAAGAATAATTAAAGAATTTGAAAATTCTTCATAACATGCAGAAATATTTGAAATTTTGCATTTGTGTCAATCCACGAGATATGGAAAGGAAAGAGTAAGGTTTAAAATGGAGTCGTCATTTAGCATACTAGAATTCGAGTCTTCAGAAGCAACTATGATCTCAAGAGTGGTGGATAAGTGGAATATTGCTACCAAAAACACTAATTTTCTGGTACATTTTTGGATCATCTTGTTTTTTGTAATCGAGAATAAATTGCATATTGTTCTCCAAACTAATGAAAAAGAAATTGATATTTCAAAATAAATTAGAAAATCTATTAATATTTTTGAAAAAAATTAAAAAGTCAGCTATTAAGAGAAATCTATTATCGCTCATTTTGTTTTAAATAACTAAAAATGAAAGGCAATAAATATTTTTCTTAGAATTGAATAATAAAAATTTGAATTAATATAATTTAAATTATTTTTACTAATAGTTGCTGATGAATATTTTTAATATTTAAGATCCTTAATTAGAAGGAAGTTTACTATTAAATATTTAAAATAGAGTTTAAAATATAGTATCCTATATAATAAATAAATATCAAAAATAATTGCACACTTATTTCAGAATAAATAATTTTATTTTCATTCAAATATTTTAAATTTCAAGAAAAGATGAATTTTATTATTTTTTATTGGTTTTAAGATCATGATAAAAATAAAATTTTAAATATCATAACTATTCCTCTTGATTAATTTATGATTTTGTGGAAATTTCTTTACCATTACATTTATGTGTATGCCAAATATCTACATCTTCAATCGCTATTTATGGCACTCTTTGCTATTCCTAGTCATATCTCCTATCACTTCTTCTTTAGAAGTTATAATAGCCTATACAGCCATAGAAAGCTCAAATTCTTGATACTGAAGCGAGACTTCTCTTTTAGACCTAACCCAATCATTATCTTCTTTAGTAGATTGACACAAATGCTATATTTCAGACTTGCAAAATTGCCTTTACAAATTCCCAAATTCCCTAATTCTGCTAGATCTATCAAATGATATCGATACCCAGATCTCAATTTCGCAAATATGCAAAAGTTATTCAATAATCCATCTTGTTTACCAAAGCAAATTTAAAATTACAGATGACTGGACTTATTCATTGGTGCCTTCAGATATTGAGCAAACTGAAGCTTTATTAGGGATAAGTAGCTATTTAAATTGGACACAAGGGATTGTTTTTAATAGCAAAGAGAATTATGGGATAATTGAGCAGTTTTTGGATTTTTCAAGTGGATTTAAAGTTTTAACAGTGGAATCGGAATCAAATATAGATGAGATGGTGAAAAAAGTTGTTTTTAGATGGGGTTCTACGCTTTACTATATACTTGCTGGATATTCAGAGGCTTTAAAATTGCAAAATTCGCTGAATAATGCTAAATTATTAGAAACTGGAAATGGAATTATTTTTGATCAAAAAAGTGGGTATGATTGCATCACTGAAGGAGCATTAATTATTGTTGAATATGGATATGAATTTGTGAATTCTTCTGAAGAATATTTTAAAAATTCAGCCATAAAACTTATTTCTATCATTTTGGATGATGCCTCATCGCAAGCTTATACTTCTCTGCTTAAAATTAAGCTTGAAAACTATTTTAATGAAAGAAAATTTTCTATTGTTAATATTCAGGATGGAAAAAGAGTGATTGTAGGTTCAATTGCAAAAGGAAGCCCAGCAATATTTGGTAATTTGATTTTTCCAGGAAATACGACAATCATTCCAGAATCAACTAAAAAAATTTTACATCTAAGTATAAATGCTGGAACCACAAATCCTGGTGCTTCCCCCAGTTTAACTCAAAAACTCGGCTCAATGGGCTCGTATGTAGCTATCGATAAAATCAACGAAAGTCACGACACAATTTTATCCAACTTTCAGCTTGAAATTTTTAATTATGACTGTGGTGTCACCATTTTCAATTCCTCATTCGCAAAAACTTGCTTTTCAAACAATATCGAAAAACTTGGTCTTACCCATCTTTCCTCATATGGGTCTGTTGTTGCTAAAGGCACAATCCAAGTTTTCAATCAGCTAAATCTAAGTCTCCCAGTCATTGGCAGTGCAAATGGTGACCCTTCTTTGAGCTCCTCTACAAATTTTCCTATGTATGTCCGAATTGTTTCTTCATTGGTATACAGTCAATCAATAGTTTGCTTAAAAGCAATGGGGTGGACAAAAGCTGCAATTTTATATGAAAATAGCTCATGAGGGATTCCTGTTTATAATTCGATTATAAAATCAGCAGAAAATGTGAAAATTGATATAATTAATCAAGAAAGTTTAAGAGTGATGCCTCCTGGGTTAAATAGGACTATGCTGAGGAATTATAAAGATCAAATTGAGGGTGTAATTAATTCACAAGCAATATTGTTGATTATGCTTATACAGTGTCCATTATGCAATTATGTGACTGAGTACTTCTATGATTTAGGATTGAGAAAAGGAGATATTTTGATTTTTGGGGGTACTCCAGATATTTTGACTTATTTGCCAACAAATGATACTGCTTTATATAAAAGAGTAGAAATTGCAAGCTCTGCTTTTGGGTTTAATTTTCAGTATTGGATAGGGAAAATTGGAGAAGAGGCAAAAAACAGAATTTTATCAAAATTTAAAACTCCTCCTAATTCTTTTAGTTGTGATTATTATGATGCGATTTATTTAGCGGGAAATGCACTTGATTATATGATAAACAGAGCGCAAGACTATAAAAATTCAACTAAACTAATGGCGGTGATAAGAGACACACAATTTACAGGCTGCACAGGTAAAGTAAGCATAAATAAAGGAAGCAATGACAGAATATTCGATGTGATAGTAATTGAGGCACTTAAAATTAATGAATACAATAATTCAACAATTTATATGATTGGAAAATTCAGACCATTCAGCACAAGTTTATGAACTGTGATAAATCCTATGATTTATGCCGATGGATCCACAATCAAACCATATGATTTGAGAAATGAAAATGGAACTTGTCCTTTCCCATCCACAAAAGTTCACACATTTTTCAAAGGAAGAATAGTTTTATTTGCAGTTTGTTTTACAGTTGCCTTAATTACTGCGATAATTACATTTACAATATGAAAAAAATGATGAAATATAAACGTTGAAGAACTTAAAGAAAAACAAGAAATGTCCCCACAGGATTTTATTGTAGGAATAACTATTGTGGTTGAATTTTTTCAATTGGCGTCAATGGGACCTGATTTTTCTGTAATAAGTCCATTCTTATATGAAGCTAGCAATACATTTTCATTGGATTTAGGGAATATAATTGAGATGAGGAATGGGGTTTTTTGGATTGTCGTAGATGGAGTTTATGCTGGAATTCTTGTATGAAATATTTTGTGTATGGTTGTGCTTTTTCGATTAGATGAAAAATGAAAAAACTTTGAAGTTTTTAGATTTTTAGCTTGGCTAGCAGATTATTTGATGCCAATTTTAGGAAATCTTTGTTTTATCCCATTTATTTCGATTTGTTTAGACATTTTTTTATGTGATCAATCAATTGGGGATAATTTTACAGATAGTTTTTTAGCTAAAGATTGTTATTATTTCTGTTGAAAAGAATCACATTTAATTTATGCAATTTTATCTTGTTTTGCATTGTTGTCATATGAACCATTAGCCGTATTTTGTCGACCTCTTTGGCAAGAGTTGCAGCCAATGCTGCATGTAAAAGCATTTCCATTATTTTTAATGGTAAAAACTATTGTGCAAACACTCTTTATTGTCCTGAATAAAACAATCAAACGATCATCAAGCATTGGTCATGGAATTATATTTATTTTTTTTATGATCCTTTATATTGCATTTATTTTTAAATTCAAATCCTATAACTATGCAAGATTTAACTTATGGCAAGGATTAGGCTTAGTAGGAGTTGCATGACTTGCTGTTTTATCTATAATAGAGTCAAGAATCTCTGATTATTTTTATTCCACTATTGCAATTATATTTTTATTTGTTGGTTGACTATTTATAATTGCTTCAGGATTATGAGTACAATATAAACATTATCCTAGTATGTTATTTAGACCTAGAAATAGGAACACAAGTAATTTATTTAAATTTGCTTTTACATTTGGAAAAGAATCCAAGACCTCTTTAGTGAAATTTAATGGAAAGAATACAAAAGTTATTCCTGTAGAAGATTAATTATTTTTTTATAAAATTTGATTTCTTTTGAGATTAAGTCTATATTTAATTATAATTTTGTTTTAGATTAAAAGAATAAACTACTCATAATAGTTTATATATTAAATACAATTATTTCTTTTCCTGCTATGCTAACTATGCTCTTGATGAAATTTAAAAAAATCTTAAATTGAAAATCTATATTTAAGCTACACACACTGGCAAAGAAAGGCTTTTTTTTCTTACACAATTTTAAATTGTAGTTGCACTTTGTCATTATCACTTCTTAGTTTTTTAAAGTTTTTATAAGTTAGCAATTAACATGGATCATCCAAATTTATCCTATTGCCTTCTCATCCTTTTGCTTGTCTCGCCAGCAAAGATAGCTGCATTTTCCTCTTGTGTCAACTATATTTTCACTTCCGCTTATTATGACTCAAATAGCGCATCTTTTACAAGCCCACTTGATTCCAACCAAATCACGATAAGCGATATTACCCATAAAAGTGAGCTAACAAGTGCTGTTTCCTGCTCCTCTACCTATATAAACAAAAATTCTTGGAGCTTAAAAGGAGCATATGACTCATGCATAACAAGCCAAAATTCAGTTGATTATGTCGGTCTCGGTTTTTGGGTAAAATTTGAGTCTACACTTGGCTCACTTTCAATGATTTTTGGTATCACAAGTGGCAATCCTATAATAGACACTTATCAATTAAGATCTACTGTTGACGGTACGTTTATTATTGATTATTATAATGACGACGGAGGCAAAAAAATCAACGCCTTACAATTTAGCGTGAATTTACGTAATTTTTATATAGATTCTTGGAATTTTTTAACATTCAATTGAAACCAAGCTGTGCTTAGCATATATCAAACTGGATTGGCTCCTGCTTCTATGACGGCTACTGGAAATACACAAGTTCCTTACGTTGGTGAAATTCTTTTTGGCACTCAAGTTCAAGCATTTTTTTACGAACTTATCGGGTTCAAATCATCATGAATAAACTCTGCCATGGACGTAATTACCCTGACTGATTTTTCTTCTTCAAGCTTAGCATATACTGAATTTTGCTCTGGAGATTGTACTGATACTTATTGCCATACAACAATAAAATGCCTGAGTTATTATAGTAACTGTTCTACCTGCTCATCATCTGGCTGTTCTATGTGTGGGACTACTGGCCTTGATCCTTCCAAATACTGCAATTCCTGCTCTATTGGTTCCTTATTAATCAACAATATTTGTAAAATTTATTCAGGCTGCCCCACAAATTGTGCTAAATGTTCATCAGCCACCACATGCACGCAATGCAATGCAAATTATTTTCTTTATGATAATTCCGGCTCTACAACTTGTGGCTGTATTTTTTATTTAGCTTGTACTGATTCCTGCAATACTTGTGCACAAACTCCAAGTTGTTATCAATGCGCAAATTCAGTTGTCCAAGATGAGTCTCAATGCAGAGTTGATTCTATTGGTTATAAGCTTAGTTTTGCAGCTCCCAATATTATTATTGATTTTGCGCATCCACTTATAGCTGCGTTAACAAAAGGCACATTTTCTGCGAAAGCAGTTGATAAGTCGTCTATAGAAACTTCAGGTTGGACTCTAGATGGGTGCATTGTGGGTGTTTTAAGATGCAAAATTGTAGCAGCTAATATCAATGTAAGTCAGCTTCCAGTTGATATTGAGCTTCAATTTGGCCAAATTTAAGATAATTAATCTTTCAGATGAATAAATAAATAAATGTGATTTCTTATTATAGGTATATTTTTCTTTCCAAGAGTTTGGTTTAAGAACCAGCTCTCTCATATGCGAGTAATAAGAAGTTTACAAAATGTTTATGAGATTTTCAGTCTGATAAAAATAGTTTATTGAGTTTTGGAAAGACTTAAATGATTTGAAGGGCAGAAATTTGATCATTTAAGAAGAATTAGGAAAAAATAACTTTAGGGTGCAATCACATTTAAAAAACCTTTATAGTTTTATGTAATTTCTGATGCGTAAGATTTTTAGTGATACGGTATATCCTTATTAGTCGACTTCAGCCAATTCTCATTTTTTATTTTTTTTAAGTTCTGCTTTTTGTGCATGATTTTTTAGATTGTTTAAATTCAGGATTTATGAAGTAATTTAGGTTGAATTGAAATTTTTTATGCATTTTCTCTCTTCTACTCAATCAACATTAATTCAAAAAATTATATTGGTAAATTAATTTAGATGCATTTAAAATACATTAGACCCTTCTGGTGGTAAACCGTTCAATAAGGTTTTGGAGGAGGAGTAGAAATTCTGGACTTCACAATAAGCTTTTAATAATCATTAATTAATCAGTGAATCCTAAAAGGGTATATACACCTAATTTAGATGCTATAAAATCTATATGTTTTGTGGAATATTTATTGCCATTGCTTAAAATATAATGAAGATTAAGGAGCTAATGATCCATCACTATTATTTTTTATTCCTTTTTCTTCATTTCTTTGCAAAGTCTTATTCCTTAGAAATCATTGTTGCTTATGCTGATAACAAAAAAATAAATCCTCATATTTGGAATGAGACGTCACTTCTTGAAATAACTCACTCTCTAAACTCCTTTATTGACTGACATAAATGCAAAATTTCAAATATCTCATCATGTATAGAAGAATTCCCAAATTCACTTATTTTGCTTGATTTGTCAAATGACTTAAATACCCAAATACAAATTTCACAGATCTGTAATAGTAATTTTTTAATTCATCTTGTTTATCAGAGCAATCTAAAATTTAAAGATGAATGGACATTTTCAGTTGTTCCCTCACATAAGGAGCAATTAAAAGCTTTATCGTCACTTTTTAACTATTTTAATTGGACAAAAGGAATAATTTTTAGCAATCAAGAGAATTTTGAGGTAATAGAGAATATTTCAAATGATTTTAATGTTTTTACTGTAGAGACTACTACAAATATTGAAGAACTCATAAATAAAGTCGTTTTTCGGTGAGGCTCGACTCTTTATTGCATTTTTACAGATTTAAATAAATCATTAAAATTGCAATATTTTTTAAAACAGTCAAAATTGTTGACTTTTGGAAATGGAATAATTTTAAATCAAAATAGTGGGTATGATTGTGATACAGAAGGAGCGTTAATTTTGACAGATTTTGCATATGAGCTTGTGAATTCTGCTGAAGAGTATTTTAAAGTATTAGCTATTAGTGTTATTTCTGATATTTTGAAGCAAGAAAATGAAGAGAATAGAATTGATCTTGTCCAAGTGGCTAAGGCAGTAATCAAAAATAATTCAAATAAAAGCAAATTTTCTTTAGTGAGCATACAGAATGGAAAAAGAGTTATTATTGGGTCAATTATCGAAGGAAATACAATAATATTTGGTAATTTAACTTTTCCAGGAAACACAAATATTATCCCAAAATCAACTAAAAAAGTTTTGCATTTAAGTATAAATGCTGGAACTACAAATCCTGGTGCTTCTTCTAGTTTGACTTAGAAATTAGGCTCAATGGGCTCTTATGTAGCAATAGACAAAATTAATGAAAGCCATGATATTTTATCAAATTTTCAGTTGGAGCTTTTTAATTATGACTGTGGAGTTACTATTTTCAATGCTTCATTTGCTAAAGATTGCTTTACAAAAGATGTTGATAAATTGGGATTGACTCATCTTTCTTCGTATGGATCAGTAGTTGCTAAAGGAACAATGCAAATTTTCAATCAATTAAATTTAAGCCTTCCAATTATTGGCAGCTCCAATGGAGATCCTTCTTTAAGCTCCTCTACAAATTTCCCTATGTATGTAAGAATGATTTCTTCATTAGTATACAGTCAATCAATAGTTTGTTTAAAAGCCATGGGCTGAGCAAAAGCGGCAATTTTATATGAAAATAGTTCATGAGGAGTCCCAGTTTATAATTCAATTATTAAATCTGCAGGAAATTTAAATTTGGAAATTATGAATTCTGAGAGCTTAAGGCTAATTCCTCCAGGATTAAATAGAACTTTATTAAGAAACTATAAAAATCAAATTGAAGGTATCATAAATTCCCAAGCAAGATTACTAATTCTGCTGGTGCAATGTCCAGCCTGCAATTATATAGCTGAATATTTTTATGACTTAGGCTTGAGAAAAGGTGATCTCATTATTTTTGGGACTACTCCTGATATTCTTACTTATTTTCCAGCAAATGATGACACCTTTTACAAGCGATATGAAATTGTGAATTCCGCTTTTACATTTACTTTTGAAAATCTTGTGGGGGATATAGGACAAAATGTAAAATCTCGTATTTTAGAAAAATATAAAACTGACCCAAATGCATTTTCCTGCCAATATTATGACTCTATTTATACAGTTGCCAATGCATTAGATTATATGATAAATAGAGGGCAAGAATATACAGATTCGGATAAATTGATGGCAGTAATAAGAAATGTGCAATTTATTGGATGTACAGGTAAAGTTAGTGTAAATAAAGGAAGTAATGATAGAATATTTGATGTATTTTATATGGAAGTAATCAAAATTAATGAAGATGGAAATTCAACTACTTATAAAACCGGAAAATTTAAGCCATTTAGTACAAATTTATGGACTGTTCTCACCCCAATGATATTTGCAGACGGATCAACTGTTAAACCGTCTGACTTAAGAAATGAGAATGGAACATGCCCTTTTCCAGCCAAAAATATCAGAACTTTTCCCAAAGGAAGAGAAGTCTTATTTGCTGTTTGTTTTGCAGTTGCTTTAATTACTGCAGTAATAACCTTTATCATATGGAAAAAATGATGAAATATAAGTGTAGAGGAGCTTAAAGAAAAGCAAGAAATTTCTCCTCAAGATTTTATCGTTGGAATTACAATTGTAGTTGAATTCTTTCAGCTTGCCTCAATGGGGCCTGATTTTTCTGTGATAAGTCCATTTTTATATAGTGCCAGCAATTTTTTTTCATTGGATTTGGGGAATTTAATTGAAATGAAAAACGGAATTTTTTGGATTGTCGTGGATGGAGTTTTAGCAGGGATTGGGGTATGGATAATTTTGTGTATAGTCGTGCTTTTTAGACTTGATGAAAAATGAAAAAACTTCGAAATTTTTAGATTTTTGGCATGGCTCGCAGATTATTTAATGCCAATTCTTGGAAATCTTTGCTTTATCCCTTTTATTTCAATTTGTCTTGATATATTTTTATGTGATCAATCAATTGGGGATAATTTTACTGATAGTTTTTTGGATAAAGATTGCTACGTTTTTTGTTGAAAAGGATCTCATTTAATTTATGCAGTTTTATCATGCATAGCATTATTATTATATGAGCCTCTTGCTGTTTTTTGTCGACCCCTTTGACAAGAACTGCAGCCTCTGCTTCATGTAAAAGCAATTCCTCTATTTTTAATGGCAAAAACCGTTATTCAAACAGCTCTTATAGTTTTAAATAAAACTGTCAAAAGATCATCAGATATTGGACATGGAATTATATTTATTTTTGTTATGGCAATATACACATTATTTATCCTTAAATTCAAGCCTTATAATTACGCAAGATTTAGCTTATGGCAAGCATTAAGTTTAATAGGGGTTATATGACTGGCTATTTTATCTGTAATTCAAATGGAAATTTCCAATTATTACTATTCGACAATAGCAATTATTTTTCTTGTTATTGGGTGATTTTTTATGGGTATTTTGGGATTTTTTATTCAATGAAAAAAATATCCAAGTTTACTTTTCAGGCAAAGAAATAAAAACACAAGCAATTTATTTAAATTTGCTTTTACGTTCTTTGGGAAAGAATCAAAGGCGTCAATAATGAAAATTAGTAGGCAAAAAACAAAGATTGTGCCAGTTGAAGGATAGGTTTATTAAATAATATATATTAATAGTAATCAAATGAAAAAGAATAATAATAATTGAAACTTTATATTTATTTTATTCAAGCCTTTCAACAATTATATCAATATTTATTACAAACTTCTCAGAGCCAAATCAATTTATAAAGAAATTCTCCTTATTTTTTAATAATTAAATGCTACAACTAATACTTTTCCTCCCTTTTATACTCGGATTTGAGCCTGAACGACTTCCCTACACCAATCCTCCCCCAGATGTTCGAGGATTTGCTATCATGGACAATTTCCCACCCCTTAACCTCATCATCATTTACGGCGGCTATTCCGATCCCACAAGTTTTGTCTACGGCGATATCTGAACATTTAACATAACTGGCCAAACTTGAAGCAGACTTGTCCCTTCCGACGGCATTTCTCCCAGTAATCTCTAAGCAGCTGGAAGATATAGTGGTGGCTTTTTCCGTATTTTAGCTAAAAAACTTTACTGTATTTTCGGCGGAATGTCAATTGCAGGCCCTTTAAATGATTTATGATGTTTCCAAATTCAAGGCTTTTTATGATCAAAAATCACCACATATGGAGATATTCCTTCACCTAGAATGAGATTTGGGTATACTGCATATTATGACGATAATCAAGTCTTGCAGTTTGTTTTATTAGGAGGAGTTACTATGGAAGGAGTTGATGATAATTTATTTATGTAAAATTTATGCAGTCTTGACACTTCTACCTGGACCTGAACCAAAATGCCCCAAAGTGGAGAAATTCCTGAAAATATTGAAGGATCGGTAATTGTGCATTACAAAAAGAAAATATATACAGCTTCTGGAGAAAATGCGTTTGCAGCAAATTCTCATACAAAAACGTTGGTTTATTATGATTTAGATCCAAGTGTAAATACATGAGTTAATGTGACGTCAACGAAAACTTATACGTCGAGAATGTTTGGTGGAGGGTTTTTGAAAGGGTCGGAATTTTGACTTATGATGGCTTGATCTATTGAAAAAAATGACCATGAAGGGGTATGGTATAAGGTAGATTTAGATGACCCTAATTATGACTGAAAAGAAGTACCCGTTCAAGAAGACGTTGACAGCTTAATACAAATTGACAGTTATGGCTGAACCCTATATGGAACTAAAGTATATATTTTTGGTGGGAATAATAATCCTCCTATCATAAACCGTTTGGCTTATTTTGACTTGGATAAATCTCCAGTAGAATTTTTTGTGTATGATGATAATTTATCCCCAAGCCCCAGAATGTATCATTCTATGCAGCCAATTGCAGAGAAATTATATTTATTTGGAGGATTAGGGGATGATGGAGCGCTTTATAACGATTTTTGGGAATTTAGCATTATTGATGAAAAATGAACCTCTATAAATTCAGCAGGAGATATACCCAGTAAAAGATATGGGTACGCATCTGCTGTAAATTCAGATGTTTTGCTTATATGGGGAGGGATAGGGCAAGATGGGTATTTAAATGATGGATATTTGTATGATATTAGCTCAGGAAAATGGACACTTTTACCATATACTGATACGGCTCCAACTCCAAGAGTGGGTGCATGTGCTGGTTTCAGGACTTATAGAATTTATATATATGGAGGATTAACACAATCAGGGCTTTCTGATGAAGTATGGTTCTATGATATAACTAAAAACCAATACACTCTTATTAACAGCCAAGATTCTGATGGCCCTGGCCCTGTTTACTACGCAACTTGTAGAATTGCAGCTAATCAAAATGATTTTCTCTGGGTGATCTACGGCGAAGCTGAAGATACATCTACCAATCAAGTCTACGGCTACGACGCAGGAAGAGACACATGATACTATTTCAGTGACGACCCTTCGAATACCACCTATATCAGAAGCCGCGCTGCAGTCTGCAAGCCTTTACAAAAAGTTCTAGTCGTTGGAGGCGAAACTTCAGGAATATACCCAAATAATGATTTTTTTTATTATTCAACTGCCACCGATGAGTTTCACGAACTTGGAACCCTCCCTGACGTAATTTTCGCTGCAGCTTCTGCATATTTTCAGAATTATTTTTATATTCATGGAGGAGGGACAGCAGCTACAAGTTTACTGCGATTTAACGTCCCTAGTAACCTTTTCATAAGACTTCCTATGTGGGATTTTTGTACAGATAATGTTACATGTAATTTTGCCTGCAGCTTGGGAAGTTACCGAACTCCTACAAATTGCGAAATTTGCCCACCTGGGACGTATACAAGTTCATATAATTCTACTGAATGTACAAAATGTCCAAAAGGAAAATACGGGCCTCATTATGGAGCTACAAGCTTAGATATGTGTTTTCCTTGTCCTGAAGGGGAATATAATGATAAAGAAGGCCAAGAAATATGTATTGATTGTCCGGCGTCTTATACGTGTAAGGTGGGGAGTATTACGTATGAAAATGCATTGGATAGTTATAGTGATGAATATTCTCAGCCGTCGATTTATACGTCAGATTTGACAGAAATCAATAGAAGTACACTGATTGTACAGGTAACTGTAGGAATTATTGGGTTGATAGTGGTTTTTACTTGTTTTGTGATAAGGGAAGCTCCAAAAATACTTGTGGCTGTTGATTTATATACAGATAAACATAATCATTTTGAAGGAGTCCCTATGTATTTAAAGCAAACTAAAATTGGTGGATTATTTGGAATTATTTTTATATTTTTGGCAATTATGATGATCGGAGTTGCAATTGTGAATTATTCCTTAAATAATCTTTATGAAACCAAAAGCTTGGTTCCACTTGTGGTCCTTGAACAGGACGTTCCAACAGTAAATTTTACATAGTTTGTAGGCAAAATTTTAATAGCAATTACCTTAAAAAACTATGGCGGTACATGTCTATCAAAAACTAAATCTTGTTCATCTTCCATATATAGCACTATTGAAGGGATTACTGGAAAATGGACAACTCCCCAATGCACTCTAAATACAAATGGCGACTGCGAAATTTCTTCAGTCTGCAGCGAATGCACTATATCAAGCCAAGGTATTTTTACTATTACAATGGACGACTCAAATGGCTATACATCAGGATTTACAGTAAATGTTACCTCTTCTTCCTCAATCCCTGAAAAAGTAAGCAGCTACCAAACCACTATTTTATCTGATACTGGCTATGTTTTTGCAGGAAGCACTGCGACAGAAATTTATTTCGATATGATTCCATCAGTAATTGATATCTAGTATTATGAAAATAAGCAGGATGGTGTAAATGATACAGGCTATCATGTATCAAAAGATACAATTGCTGTTCAAGGGTCACAATATTTACCTTATGAGTAAGATTTATGCAGATTGGGGCAGGCGTTTGTGAATTATTTAGTTATTGAGTTTGATTTAGATAATAATGGGCTTGTTACGGCGAGATATTATAATCAGACCTGGGTGGTGTTTTTGACGACTCTATTGGGGTCGATTTTTGGAGTTATGGGAGCGATTGGGGGGATTATGAAGGTGGTGGAAAAAAATTGGATTAAGGTGAAAAATAAAAGGCATTATAAAAATCATTTGATGCAGTTGGATGAAAATGCGAAAGAAATTGAAAGATTGAGGAAGGATCCGGATTTTATGAATTATATAGGAGATCCTCTTACAGGGACTGAAACAGAAGATAGAAAAAAGCTGGATATAAATTAGAAAAATTATTGGTTTTTATTTGAATTATATTTTTTAAATTTTTAATTAAATGCTATTATTTTTCAAATTCTTATTTCATGATAACTATCTCTTTTAGATTCTTAAGAGCTAAATAAAAAGTCAACCTCAATTGGGAGCATGCTTTCGCTCAAGCCCTTCGTTTCAATAATGCAGCTTTTTGTCCCTGGTACACAAGAACTTATAATCCACTCTGAGGTATCCACTACTGAGTTATCATTTGCTGTCACTATAAACTTATCTTTTGTCAGAGTGGCAGCAAGTGGAGCAGCGAAAACAAGCTCGATATTTGATCCTGACAAGCTAATTCGAAATCCAATAGAATCGAGTCTGCAAGATGACCCATCTTTGCTAATAAAATCAGCACATTCAAAACACACTGGACTTGTGGTGCAGTCACTGCAAGAATTAGCACAAGCTAAATAGAAATTACAGAGGCAAGATAGAGTGCCAGCATTATCATAAAGAAAATAGCCTGTTTTGCAGTAATTGCATGAAGTTGTTGAGCAGTCTGCGCAATTGAGGATACAGCCTAAGTAAAAATTACACTTATCCTTTGTAAATTCAAATCCTTCAATGCAGCTGTTGCAATATGTTGAAGGATTTCGACTAGTAGCTCCACATGTTAAGCAACCATTTGTGTCGCAAGAGCTACAGAAGCTTAAAGATTCCAGGCAATTTACTTTAGGATGACAATAATTATTAGCACAATCCATAGGGCAAAGTTCAACGACATAATCCGTTAAAGTAATTTTATTAGTTGTAACAGTTATGGATGCATGCTTAAACCCAATGATTTCATAGAAATAGGCATGTTGCCCTTTTCATAAGCTAAACTGTCCTCCAACCGGAGGAGAAAAGTCGAATAATATATCATCAGGTGCTGTCTTTGAATAACTAGATCCCGGTATATAAGTACTAAACGTCTTGCCTTCCCAATAAAACACTAAAAATAGTCATTTATCTATATAAAATTTTACCTAAAGGTATGTTGATCCCAATATCTAAATATTGCCCTCCACCATAGGGATCAATAGCCATTAATTTAAAGTAACTTTCAGTGTTTGAATAAATTCTATATTCGATTCCATTAGGATAGACTCCAAATCTAAAATCGGATGTCGTTGTAGTCGAGCGAAACTTTGCTCAGATTCCAAGGCCAAATGCGCCTGAATTCGCAGTGTCACATGATGAATATCTAGCAACTAAGGATCAATCTGTATTTCAGTTTAAATAGGTTGATCCACAGTCAACAGCACTTGTTAAAACTCCACCATACCCGGGTGAATCTATGGAGATGAAATCTGAGCCAACTTGACTTTGAAACCTGAAATTTGTTGAGTCATAATAAGGCTTAGTAAGAATCCAATCGAAGCATATATCAAGTGCAAGAATTCTGACCGGTGAAATAAGGAAGAATACAGTGATAAGCCATAATTTTGGATGATCCATGTTTATTAAATTTGTTGAAGGAAGTTTATAAAAGTTTTAATATATAAATATTAAACATTAAGCTAAATAGCTAATAATTCTTTGCTTATATAGGTATAATATTCTTAGTGTGTATAATTAGTGCTTCTATCATTGATTTTGCCGGATAACTGTCGTTCTATTATCTTAGATTGAAGCTGCAGTTACAGAAAAAAAAAACTTCTATCAAATGCCTTCTTTAATCTGAGAGGAGGAAAACTTAAGCAATTAGCTTTTCTCGAAAATCAAATGCAAAGTAAAGATTTATCAAATATATATCTTAGAAGAACTGTTAAGAATCTCTATAAAGTTTAATAGTTTTAGCTCTCTGAATAGATATTCACCTATAGTTTAATAATTTCAAAATTTATCTTAAATAAAGAACCATGAAAGCTTGATCTCGTCTTCCCATTATTACAGTAGCCTGCTCAACGAGTAAAATAGTAATTTTTTCCTGCATTTTATGTTGTTAATTAATACTTAAGTTAATACATTTTGTTCAAACAATATTAAAATTATTTTTTGCATATTAATATATTAAATTAAATATTGAATTTTCCCTTAATACAAGTTTTAGTCCAGGAATAAAATGTAATTCTTTCCTTTAATATCCGTTTTACTTTTAAACTAGCAATTTCCATCAACATAAGTCAGCTATTTGTGAGAACATTTGATTTTAAATATTATTTTGGATAATTTTTCAGCCTAAATCTTATTTTTAGCTGCATTGAAATCAAAAATTTCACACGATACAAATATTCATTCCTTTCTTTGATTGGATAGTGTCAGTTATTATACTCATTGTTTAGCTTGCTAGTTTTCTTAAAATTGTACAGATTTTTGAATCTCAGAGTAAAAGAAAATAAAGAATAATGCAGATATATAAATCCAAGATGCCAATATTATTACCAAATTAAGCTATTTAAGCAAAGGAACAATAATCAAATTGTTAAAAACTTTGGTGCCTTCACTTGTGAGCAATAATCCACATTTCTTTTAAATAAATAAATCTCCTCCATAATGCATCAGAAGGTAAAATTTTTTATGTTTTAATATTAGAACGGTCTAATGGACGATAATGTCATTAAAAAATGTTAAGTATTGTTGCCTATTATTAATTTTATAGTTAGATTAATCTTAATTTTAAGGTAGATATAATTTATGAAATGTGTTGAAATAACTTCTACCAAATTTATTTCTGCTCTAAGCAAACAGCAAATCTAATTATTTAATAAAATATAGATTAATTATGTATGCTATATTATTTTTTCTATATTCTTACTTGTTATTCATAATAATTATTTTTTTATACTGTTTATTATCTATTAACTCTTAAGCGTCTCTTTCATGTCCAGCCTTAATTGATTATTTTATCTTCTATTTAAATTACATTTTGATACCAATTGCGAAATAAATAATATTAAGAGTCTTAAGAACTAAATAAAAAGTCAACCTCAATTGGGAGCATGCTTTCGCTCAAGCCCTTCGTTTCAATAATGCAGCTTTTTGTCCCTGGTACACAAGAACTTATAATCCACTCTGAGGTATCCACTACTTGGTTCTCATTATCTGTAACAATAAATTTATCTTTTGTCAGAGTGGCAGCAAGTGGAGCAGCGAAAACAAGCTCGA
>CATKHM010000319.1:0-22108 GCA_949751825.1 Blepharisma undulans
ACCCTAACACCCTAACACCCTAACACCCTAACACCCTAACACCCTAACACCCTAACACCCTAACACCCTAACACCCTAACACCCTAACACCCTAACACCCTAACACCCTAACACCCTAACACCCTTATGAAGGCTTAATTTATTATTTTAGAGATTTTACTGTTTATCAATTTAATTTAGCCAAATTTGAACCAGAAATACCTGCACAAATAAGCTTGTTGCTCTAATAAATTAGAAGATTATTTTCTAGTTTGCGTAATTTATTATCTAAAAAATCTCGAAATAATATAGCTCGATTTAAAATCTGGGATTTAAGTATTAATTTCCACAATTTATCAAATTTTGTATCAATAGAAGCTATATATGCTAAAATTATTATTCCACTAATAGTGCAGCAATACCGAATAAAGTGAAAAAGTCAAAGATTAAGTTGTAAAGGGAAAAAAAATTTGTAGGTCAGCACATAAAATAATTTATATGCTTTAGTTATTAATATAAAGGTTGTTTCAATAGAATTCTTTTAAGGAATAAATCATAATAGTAAAATTTAAGCACGCTTTTATTGCTCTATATGAAAAAAATAAAAGAAAGAAAGCCAGATATAAAATATATTAAAAATGAGAATCGGCCAAATAATTGATAAAAGAATTGATCAAAATCCAATAGATTCAAAATACCTGAGAAACCTCTATAGCATAAATATTAAGCAAAAGCTCACCCAATTTAGAATTAATCTCTCTACATTTACAATTGATTCTTCCCAAACGTTCTCAAATTCTTTTACTTCTGTTGAGATTCTCATGGCTCTTCCAAATAACCAATTTTATGGAGTAAAAACTGTAAGAGACACCCAAGAATTTTTTATTACAGATGATAATTGAAATCTCAAAATAATAGAAACTATTATAGATGACTCTGATGAAGGTCTTTATATTTCTTGCTTTTATGATGATTCAATTTTTACTTTTGAAACATTTGGTTTAATTGGTCCAAAAATTAGAAGATATTTGTTTCAGCAAAATAAATTAGTCAGGATGCCTGATTTTGGATTTTTTGCACGCTCATTGATTGGATTTAATCAAAAAATTATTTTTGCTCAGTATAAAGCAGTCGGCTTATGAATTTATGATATATTTTTGGATACTTATAGCTTTCATTCTCCAATAGAAAATTTGGATTCTAATTCAGAGCAATTGTTAATTAAGCACAATGGAATGCTTTATTTGTTGGTTTTTTCAAGTAGAAATGGAATTTATTGTTGTGATGATCCTTTATCAGAATGAAATTTTCTTTCTTCTTTTAAAACTAGGCCAGTTTGGCCTTGTTTTCTCAATTATTCATTTGCCATCAATTATTATAAAGATTCATTTTATTTCCTTATTAATTCAAAAGTTTATCAATTTGAAATCAAAAAATTTGAATTAAAAGAAATTGGGGAATTCAAAAGTAAGAAATTGGGTGAAAAAATGAGAGACACTAATATTTTAATTTTTGATATATAAATATTAACATTCTATGGTAAGCACCCGTAGTCAAAAGTCCAAAGAAGAAAGACCTAAAGAAGAAAGACCTGCCCCGCTCAAGCAAGTCAAAGCTGAAAAAGTGTTGGGAGATAAGAAAAAGTCTCAAACGAAGCAAGTAAAGAAAGATGAGAAAAAGAAAAAAGAGATTGTCAAAAATGATCAGAAAGCAGCTTCAGCTCAAATATCAAAGAAGAATCCAGAGCCTAAAGCAAAAGAAACTCAAACAACTCTTAAAGCATTGGGTTATACAGCTGATCAATACGAAAAGTACAGAGTATTTATCTGGCAAAATAAAAGCAAAACTAATGAAGAGCTAAAGGAAATGCTAAGAAAAAACGATCAAAAAGTTTCTGGAAATAAGTATCAGCTTGCTGATAGGGTTGCTGATGGAATGGTGCTTGGAGCTATCCCTAAATGCCCGAATTGTGGAGGTGGAAGACCGAAATTTGACTTTATGAAAGGAACTTATTATTGTTCTGGGTATAGGGATGATGTTGATTTTGTGAATTGCCATAAGAAATTTACCCTTGCAGAAATTCAAAGAGATCCATGGGTCTTATAAATTATAATAAAGATTTAAAAAGAAGCCCATAAGGATTTGCTGTAGGCTTTGATAAAATTTTCGCAATTAATCTGCCATAAATAAAGAGTATAATTATTATCCTTATGAAACAATTTTTATACATAAGGACTAAATAAATTATGCTAAAAACCCCTGCTTAGTTTCGGCAGTTTCTATAAGTTGAGGCTGCACTGTTAGATCTATTCTATCAAGTCCGCTTACATTATTAGGAAGCTAAATTAGCTTTATGAAAGGAGTTTATTATTGCTCTGGGAATAGAAACGATGGCGATTTTGTGAATTTTCACCAAAATACACTTATAGAGTTTATCAGGTCTTATAAATCATAATTTCAAATAGGAAAAATTCATAAGAGTTGCTGAAAACTTGCTTACTGAACGAATTAATATAAATATTATCATAATAGCATGCAATATATTTTTAATAGTTTATCTGCTATAAATAAGTAGCATAATAATAAATCCTTGTGTTTTCATTATTTATACATAATAAATTTGAAAGACCAAATAGTAATTGAACGATTTAAAATTATATCTTATGCTTAACTCTTAAATAAAAAACCGCAAATTTATAAATATCGTTTATAGAGAAAGCTTTTGGTTTTCAAATAATCCCAAATGAGATCAGAATTATATTGAAAATACGAAAAATTTATTGTTTGAAAATTAGCCCCTCTTTGCATTAAATGTCTGATTAACTGAAAGACTAGAAAATAATAATAATAAAATGAGGATAGGCCAAATAACTGATAAAGTAATTGATCAAAACGAAATAGATTCAAAATATTTATGAGATTTCAACAATTGGAAAGAAGAGAAAGCAATCAGAATAAACTTGTCTACGTGAACAATAGATTTTGTTTGGGATGTCCCAAAAAACACTTCTGTTTCAATTAAAATGAATCTTCCAAATAAAAACTTTTTTGGAGTAATAAAAGAGAACTTTAGTCAACAATACTTTATATCAGATGAAAATTTAAATATCAAAACAATAGATATTCCTCAAGAAACTGGCAAGTATGCTATTCCTTGCTTTTATGATGGTTCAATTTTCATATATGAAGAGATATTTTGATGCAATTCAAGAGATGTATTCAATGAAATCTGTCCTTTATTTAAAAGATATTCAATCGAACAAAATAAGTGAGTTCGATTGCTTAGACCCCCTCGCCAGTCATTCTCATTCACTGGATTCAACCAAAAAATTATTTTTATTACTGATTCTGGGATGTGAATTTATGATATATTTACAAATTCTTATAGTCGTCATAGACCAATTGAGAATTTGCATTGCAGAAAAGAGAAAACATTTATTAAGTATGATGGAAAGCTTTATTTAATAGTTTTCTCTATTAAAAACGGAGTTTATTGGTGCGATGATCCTTTATTACAGTGAAATTTTCTCTACTCATTTTATGAGAAGCCTTATGGGCGTGCTTTTATTTGCGATAAAAACATCACTTATTATGAAGGTTTTCTTTATAATCTTAGAGATAAAGAAATGTATCAATTTGAATTGAAAAAAGGAATCAAAAAAATTGGAGAATTTACAAGCTTAGAAGTAAGTGAAAAAATGAAAGAAATAAATAATTAATTATTCTCATATAGCTTTTAACCTAACTTGTATTGCTCGTGGCTATTCGAAAGGTAGCTACTTTAAGTCAAAAATTGTAATTAGGGCTATAAAAATGAATAGTAAGCTCAGATTTTGTTTATATATTTTTATTTAGCTGAATTAGATAATCTCCTCTACTAATATGGAATTGACTAAAATAACAAAATTTATTTTATTAATTGTCCATAAACACCATTTATTGCCGAAGAAGCCTAAAAATATTCTTGATATATAATCCTCCAAATACCAGATTTTTCAAGAATTTATTATTTTGCAAATACGAATTTTATATATGCTTATCATCATAAAATCTGATAGGGATTCTTCAGACATATAAAATTCATTTCTTTACTTATAGAAGTTATATTTAGATAATCTATATTAAAATAAAATTATCAAGGTGTGCCTAACTCTAGCACTATCTTTTCGCTTAGATCAAACTTGTAGTATCCAACACACCCATGAATCAATCCAATGTACACTCCTCCTTTATTATATGCACAACACACTTGATTATCACCATAGATTTTAGATTCTCCAATTCGTCTCCAAGCAGTGTCACTTCCGATTTCGCTTTCATAGATTCATCCAGGACATTCAATTAAATACAGTCTCTCTGCATTTATCAAGATCTTTGTTTTATGACGTTCAAATTGATATGGAATTCATGTGAATGAGTTAGTATCAATTGAATATCGCAAAATCTCTCCATATATACTTCCAGAAATCAAAATACTCCCATTAAAAATTATACTATTGCAACGGTAATTAGAATATGGCATTGGAGTTAATTCTCGTCAGCGATTTTGAGCCAAATCAAATCTACAAGATAGAGATAACAAATCACAATTTTTATCTTGTCCTCCAAAGCAATAAACGTTTTGGTTGAAATAGATAGCTGATGAGTTACTGCAAGAAGTTCCAGATCGCATGTTTTCAGATTTACAATTTTCGTCGATCAACAGTGTAATCCCTGAAGGTTTGCTATTGCCATAACAGAATAATTTACCATTTGGAAGTTGAGTTATGCAAGTACCTTCGTCTAAGGATTTTTTATATTGCAAGGTTTTCTTTACTTTGCTTTCACTTTCAGTTTGGTAAATAAATAAACCATTTCTACCATCTAATTTGTCAATATTATAAACAAATGATTTTGGATAAAAAGAATTGATATCTTTCTGAATAATAATTTTGGGGCTTTGAGCTGATTCTATTTTCTCTATATTGAGATTACTTTGAGGAGTTTTTATTTCTTCTTTAACCTCTTCTTTTCCTTCTTCAAATCCTTTTAAATGCTTACTGTTCTCATTTATTATGCTGTTTGATGAAATAATTTCAGTTTTAATAGACTCATCTTTCTTAAATTGTTCCTCATTTCCTTTGCTTCATAGAGATGGTAATCCTTCAAGCTTCTCAATTTTGATTCCAAAAGCTGATTTGGTACTTTTATTTTCATCTGTATAATCAGGATGCTTTGGGAGATAATTTTTGGTATCCTCAGTTGCTATATTATTTCTTTTGGGTTTTTCTTCTTCAATTTTGCAGCCAATCTCTTCAGTTTTGCTTATAAGATTAGGATTGAAAATCGTTGGTTTGTTTTCAGTTATTCCTTTTGCGCCTTCAAGTTCTTTTATAATTTTAACTTTTTCATTTATTATGCTGTTTAAGTGTGCAATTTCTGCAGTCTGTCGCTCAACTACTTCTTGTAGAGCTTTATTTGCATTTTTAAAGTCAGATGTATTTTTCTCAAGAAATTCACTTCTTTCTCGCTCTTTAGTTAGCAAAATTTGATTGATAGCTGAGTTCATGATGGATTCTTCTGGGATTGCAATGCCTAAGCTTTGAGTTTTACTAATTATAAGCTCAGAAGTTAAAATATCTATTACTGTTGGCCTCTCTATCCGCTGTTTTTTTAAGCATCAATCAACAATGTACCTTAGCTCATTTGAGTACTGGCTTCTAATTGGTCTATGCTGCTCATTTTGTATTTTTAGCGGATTACTATCAAAAGGCAGCTCAAGGTTGCAAAGAAAATAAATAATGCATCCAACTGCCCAAATATCACTCTCTTTGGTTTGAATGTCTCCACTATAGGTGCTTGTTCTCGGGGAGAAGTAGGCAGGAACTCCTTGAATGGTTTTTGTTGGTGCCAAGCGAGAGATTCCAAAATCAGCTATCTTGATATTATTATTTTCATCCAAAAGGATATTCTGGGGATGAAGATCTCTATGAATTATATCTTTTCTATGCAAAGACTCGAGACCAAAGCAAATTTGTATGAAAAACTTCCAGATTTCGTCTTCCGTAAAGCCCTGAAAATCAATTCTGTCATTAATGGCTTTAAGCAGATCACCATTTCTGCAATAGTCTACGATCATATATATTTTTGTTTCGTCAACATAAAAGTTCTCCAAGTGAAGCTTATAGGGATTGGAAAATGTCAGGACTTTTATTTCATTTTCGATTTCCCTCCAGCTTGAGGTACTTCTGAGCAAAGTCTTCATTGCATAAATTTTTTGATCACCTGAATAAATATTACTTTTCTTTGCAACTTTATAAACTCTTCCATAAGCTCCAAAATTGATTTCATCGACTAATTCATAATTTTCATTTAATTCCTTAGGATAAGTCAATGGCATTTTTATTATTATCTGTTGAAATCATTCTTGCTCAAAAATGTACATTAGAACTTAAATCAAGTCTTATAATTTTAAGTAAATATGGTCGAAAATGATTTATAAGCTCTTCTATACAATTAATGCTTCATAAGTAATAAACTTTTTCAATCGAAAGCTATGAACAATGCTTCAACTACTCTTAAAGATAAAGAAATATATCGATTTGATTTGAAAACAGTTGGGCTCAAAAAAATCTGCAAAATTTAGCAGCTTAAGAGTAGACAAAAAATTAAAAAAATTAAGATTTAATGATTCTTATAAAGACATAGTCTAATTTATGATTATTTATTTATACTCGATGCTTTAATTTCAAGTAGAAGAATAATAAAATAGCTTTGCAAAAATACAATTTAATCTTTACAAACAATCTGAATTTAAATTAAATTGAGATAAAGCAATGTTTTGAGTCAGGCTGTGCAATAAAGGCTGCTTATGCACTTCTCCCAAAATATATTTCTGCATGCTACATGCTGAAAAAAAATATAAATTGTATGGCAAGGCCATAAGCCTGAGCATATTTATGCTTCACAAATAAAAAAGAAGTATTTCCATTAAAAAGTCCAAAACAAAGTATAAAAAAATGCTAAATTTCTGCAGCGAATGTCATAATCTTGAAAATGATTTAAGAGAGAGTAATATAAATTACGGTAATTTAAAAAATAAAAAATTAGAATTACTGATTAAGATATATTTCTATACTATGCCAAGTACCTAAATATATGCAATATTGAATCATATTCTAATAATTCCAAAATTTCTTTCCTGTCTTTCGAATTGCATCGATTATTTTTATGAGAGCCAAAACGGTTTTAAAGACAAAAATTCAAGCATACTTCTAATCTAAATAACTGGCAATGCATTGGATTGTAGAGAAATTGATGATAGAAACCCAGGTATTTAATTTTTTGATAGGATTTAAATCACAGTCTTTTTCAAATTTTTTTGGGAGGATGCAAAGCTGAATGTCTTTAATTGCCTGAATCCTTGATAATAAGAATATCAAAAATTTCTTGCTTTGAAACTTCAATCAAAAGAAATTTTTTGTTAATCAATAATTAGTAATATGGATCAATATTTAAGAGAAAAGACATCTAAAATTCTAAGTAAACCAAATGATCCAGAACTAGAGCAAGAGTATAGAAGAGCTTGCTTTCTATATAATAATAGCCAATATCCTTATAATTCACCTTCTGTTGCTCAAGCCTATCAAGATTATGTTAACGCTTATCAGTTAAAAGCATCTCTTTATAATCTTATAGATATACAAAAAAAAATTAGATTATGCATTTATAACACTGAAAGTGAAAGTAAAGAATTCAAAATTTTGAAGGCTCCAGAGTTAATAAGCACTGTCACATGCATCACTCAACTGCCAAATGGCAAATTATTTTGCTATGGTAGAAGCTCAGACTCTGGAGTTGTATTAATGATAGATGAAAATGGTTTAGTTAAAAGACTGACATCTGGAACTCCTTACAGCTCTTCGTCAGCTATCAGGTCTTTTATCTATATAATTTTGTTTAATTATTTTGCATATCTGAAATTTTCATATTCCAAAATGCAAGCATTATAAATTTAAACCTGTACCATTATCCCTGAAATTCAATTTAAATGATAATAGATGAATTCAATTAACTCCAATGCCAAAAGCTGATCATTATTGCAATACTGTGATATTTGGTGAAAATATTTTGATTTCAGGATTAAGCAATAGAAATCTTTTTCTATATTCTATCGAGATTGACTCTTTCTCAACAATTCCTTATGAATTTGCAGGACATCAAATAAAAATCTTAATAAATTCAGATGAGAAGCTATATTTGATTGAATTACTTGGATTAATCTATGAAAGCGAGATTTCAGATTTTACTGCTTGAAAAATAATTGCAAGCTCAAACATCAAGTTTGTTCCTTTGCAAGTATATTATTTATATAATAAAGGAGCAGTTTATATAGGATGTATTGAGTTTAATTTAAGCCAAAAATATCTCAAGTTTAATTTGAATGAAAAATCATTAGAAATCTTACAATAAGCTTTATGAAAAATAATGCATTTTTTTATAGGTTTTAGTTATTGAATTTTTGCGTTCTGGGTGTTCTTTTCTTCATGACTAATTTTCTTAAATTAGAAAAATAATTATGCATTAAATAGTTTATTTTTCTAGTTTTAAACCAACTGATGCCTCTACTTTAAACTAAGTTGAATGGCTCTTTATGTTTAATTATTCATATTGCATCTAAAATATAATTTATGTAAATAATTTAATTTAAGAGACATGAGATCTGCGATTTTTAGTAGACCAAATGACCCAAAACTAGAGCAATATTTTAAAAGTCCTTATGACTTAAGATGCATGCAAGCTTATCCTGAAAAACTCAATGAGTATAGCCAAAAGACGTCTATTTACAATATAATAGAGGTAGATAGCAAAACTAATATTTATATTTATGATACTGAAAGTGAAATCAAGCAACTCAAAGTGATTAAAACTCCAGAAATATTAGATGATGGAACATGTGCAGCTCAACTTCCAACTGGTAAGCTATTTTGTTTTGGAAAAGCATATCAAGCTTCTGGGATTGCATTAATAATTGATTTTAATGGTGGGGTCGAGCGCTTGCCTACTGGAATTCCTTGCAGCTATTCATCAGCTATCTATTTCAACAAGAATGTTTATTGCTTTGGAGGAACAGGCCATCTTGGCTGCTTAACCCTATCTAATAGATTTGATTTTGACCAATACCGGTGAGCTGCCTTAACTCCAATGCCAAAAGCTGATACCTGCTGCAATACAATAGTATTTAATGGAGTTATTTTGATTTCTGGATGAAAAAAGAGAAAGATTTTGTTGTATTCAATTGACATTGACTCTTTCTCTACAATTCCTTATGAGTTTGCAAAAAGGAATAGGAAAATTTTGATAAATTCAGAAGAGAAACTATATTTAATTGAATGCAAGAATGGGCCACTATATGAGAGTGATATTGCAAGCTTTACTATTTGAAGGCAAATTGCAAATTCAATAATAAGTGATGATCCTATCCAAGTATATTGTGTATACAGTAAAGAAGCAATATATATTGGATGCCACGACTATTATGATATGGCTTTAAAGTATTACACGTTTAATTTGGATAAAAAGATATTAAATGAGTTTAAGTAAAATTATTATTTTGAAATAAGACATAATGCGTTCTTAAATTTTCTCAAACTTCTCATGATGTGAATCAAAAATTTTTGACTAATAAGAAATTTAAGCAAGAAATAATTCATGTTTTTTATTTATATTTTTGATCATATTATTTAGTATTATTTATGGGTTCGCATTTTTTCTAAATTCTATAATAAAATGGTGAATTTCAAAGAAGAAACATGTATAAAATTTAATATGAGTCAGAAAAGCTTTCAAGTAAAATTAAAACAATAAAAGAAGGACTAATCCAAAAAGAAATGACTTTCCCATGTTATTTTCCAGAGATAAACTGGAATTTAAAATATCATTAAAATTTAAATTAAAGGTTATTTTGCAACTATTTATCTGTAAACATTTAAGATTTAATTAATTTACTATTTTTCGAAACCAAAACACTAAAAAGAACCTTAAAACCTTGAACCACAAAGAAATCAGTTCCAAGTCCTATAAGCACCATAATCATCCAAATCTTTGAGTGGTTTTCATTCATTCCATCTGAAATTAAATAGCAAATTCAAACGTTACTAAAAATGGTTGATGCACAAATTGCATATCCAATCATATGCTTTTTTAAATTTTTTGTTGCTGTATACCCTGGATTTATCTTGATCTCGTTTAAAAACAATTTCAACGCAATCAAAGTATCCAGTAAATTTGTAGCTACTGGCATTGCAATAGCAAAAACAATCTGTGGAGCCATATCGCTAAGATCGTAATTCTTTTTATCCGAAACTCTAAAACCATAAAAATAAATGAAAATTCCATTGAGGATTGTTTGCAAGCTGAATGAAAAAACAGCTAAAGTAAACCTTGCCGCTCTTTGAAACTGAGGGATGTAAAATAAAAAGGAGATAAAATAATGGTGAAGGAGAGCCAAGATTCATAAAGGATAGTTACGGGATTTTCAGGAAGCTGAAGGAGATTCTTGATTATTAGTTGAGTTTTCATCAAGATTTCTTTCATTATGATCACTCTTATTTTTGATTTCAAATTGAGTTCCAATATTTTCGCTAATTTTAAATAGGTTTGAATCTTCTTGGTCAATAAACAAATTTTCACTTTCATGGCTTTGTAATGATGGGAATATTCTTGTTTCTCTTTTGTTTTCTCCAGATATTTTTGTTGTGCATTGCTTTTTGAAGTGCTCTAAGAAAGCATTCCATTCAACTTTGTCAAGATAAAATAAAATAACAAAAAAAACCAGATAATAAATTAATAGACCTAGAGAATAATAAAATGCTCCAAATCAAGAAGAAACTATGCTGCTGCTAATTGTAAGATCTATAGCCGAATAAAGAGAGGTGTGACTACACTGACAAAATGCAATTGGATAATTAAATGAAAGCAGTTTGCATGAATCTGCGCTTCAACTGCCATTATTGTAAGAAGAACATTGAATTTGTTCATCTGCTACTTCTGAATACAAGGGAATTGTTATATTGAGATAACTGGGATAAAAGTTTAAATGAAGTATTTGGCTGCTATTTTTGGCCATTTCGATAATACTGAAATCAAGTCCTCTTGAATTTATAACAGTTTCTTTATTTTTACTGTCATAAATGATAATAACATAAATTATACAGAGAGCATCTGCTGATGTACGCACACTTATATCATTGGGAACAGAAATATTATAAAGATAGTCAGAATCTTGAGGACTTTGATATCCTGGAATAGTGTGTGGACCCAATATTTGTGTAACTGAATGAATGAATTGAGATTGCCCAATAAGAGTTTGACCAATAGCCATGGAAGTTCTTGCAGTTGTATAAAGATTCAGTATGTGCTGGGTAGTTTGATATAGGAGAGTTGGGTTATTTTCAGAAGTTGTCTCATTTATTTGCACACATTGTCCAATGATTTTTACAAATAAATTTCTTAATTCTGTTCCAAAATTGATTTTAGCTTTTTCCAATAGATCAGAGACCAAGCCAAGAGCAGTTCTACTACTATCTTCATCAATCAATTGATTGCAATTATTAGAAGTTGTACTTTCTAGTAGTCTTGCAATTATTTGAAGAATTTGAGTGTCAAAGTCTGTAATTTGCGTTATAATCTTGCTAATTGCAATCAAATTCAACGATCTTGCGGTTGCTACATCAACTTGAATTGATTTTGCATTTTTTATGATTTTATTTATTGCTGCATCCATAGAAATCAGCAATGAGGATGGCTCTATAAACTTTTGATTTAGTTTGATTTGGAACTCTTTTATGATTTCACTCGCAGATAGTAATGAATTTTGGATTAATGTGATATTTTTTATAGCAATAGAGAATTCTCCATTTTCACCAATAACTTTGACATAAACATGCAAAAGGTTATTAGAAAAAGGAAGAACAGTGTAAAAGAATGAAGACTGGTTACCAATATTTAAAGCAATTTCATCGCCTTCTGAGTAATATCCGAATTGATAAGTCAATAAATCTTTGAACGGATGTGTTCAATTTTCAGCTGATAACTTAAAGACAGTTGAATATTCAGTTCCTTCACTTGGAGTTATCATCAATGACCCTCAATTTGGCAAGCTTGCAGTAGTAAATGAATAAAAATATTTATAAATTTCGTCATTTTTGTTTTCAGTTGTAAACTCAAGCACATATTTGGTTGCAGGATCAAGCGAGTTAGCTTGAAAACCTATTGAAATTGATTCAGCATCTCCTAGTAAGATATAATTTCCTCCTTCGACGATTTTTCAGCTACACCAAGAAATTTCATTTATATTTGGATACACTCAGAAAACAAAATCATCATGAGTATTCACATATTTCGGAATTGGTGAATGATCAATTGGAGGCCCCGAACTTGACAAAATGTCAACAATAATTGCAGAAGAACTTGATCTTCTCGCTTTGTTTACCGTCACACTAAAATAATATGAATTGTCAATAGCTAATCTTAATTTGTTTACATAAAGAATAGAATTTGCTTTGTCTGATATAATGTCTATGCAATCAAAACCACCTACTGTGCAACTCCATAAATAATCTACAGTTTCTGTGAGATTATCAGGATCCTCAATGGTTGATTCAACCTTTAAATCCTCAAGGTACAAGATTTTCATGCGATTTTTAGGAAGAATTACAATCAAGTCAGAAGCTTCGTAAGTTACGTTGAACGAGATATAGCCATTCATAATAAAATTATCCACAACTTTTACTTCAAAAGTATACACTCCAATCGCAAAAAGCCCAGCAGGGCAATTTAAGGCAGATTTAGAGGTTTGCAAACTTCATAAAAGTTCTTCATCCACTTCTGCATGAGTCCCTGATTTGGCTATAAGTTTTCATTCATATGAGTATTCACGAGGGATGAAACACTTATTCGAAACCTGAAGCTTGATTGTGTTTTCTTGACTTTTTTTAAGCTGTAATTTGGTATCTGCTTCTAATTCAACTGATAAGGTTCTTCCATCAATAACATTTATAGTTCTAGTTAATTTCGAAGAGTTTTCTAGCCAATTTGAAACAGTCAGTGATATCGAAATTACTGTAATTTGAAGGTTTTTTGCAGAGATGTGTATTTTAGGAGATTTATAAGATGAGTTAAATACTGTAACCATGGGATTCGAACTCAGAGTCCATAAATAACTTAAAGATCGACTATGTCCTCCAAGAGATTGGCTTGCATCGAGTATTAAATCATCACCACAACCATAAAAAATTTGAGAAGGAGCACTAAGTATGATTTGAGGAAAAATTGAAGGTTTTGGATATTTATAAATAATCTCAACAAAAACAATTCTTTCTCAATTGAATCCACAAATGTTTGCATCTGTAAAAAGAGTGCCTTTTATGAAGGTCACATTTTCATTTATAAGGGTAGCCTCTTCTCCTAAAGTCACAGTCAAGATCTTCATATTTGATGATCAATTGCAGTTAGGAGAAATCCCAAGCTTTGCTAAAGACTCTGCTTGGAATAATTCTCTACAGGTTGTTGGCATAGAAGGCAAAACAGAGTAATTCATAAAGAAAACAATTTCCGTGTAATTAGCTGAAAAATAAGCTATGATATCGTTGTTTTGCAAGTGATAATTGCAGTCCTGCTGTGCGCAAATACCGCTATTAAGCTCGTAGCCTAAATCGCATTCGCATGAGTTGCTTTCTCGCTTATAACTCGAATTATCTATACACTTGCATATATTTTCTCCTATGTCAAAATATGTGTTTGCAATACATTCACATTGATTCGTATCACTATTAAAAACTGATTGAAAGATACATACACAAGAATTTTCATCAGAAGGGTCAACTGTTCATTTTGGAAGACATATACAAGTTCCAGCCATTTCATTGAATACTGAATGGCCAACACATATGCAAGAATTTGTTGTAGAGTCATATTTGGCATTTCCTCTACATATACATCCATTTCCTGCTCCATTAGCTAGATTAACACAAGACGAGCATTCTGATTTCTTGAATCCAGTGAATGCTAAGCACAGAGCATCTTCATTTTTTTTGCAGTCAGAATATCTCAAACATCCAAAATGGCATTTATTAATGTCACAGGAAGTACAATTCCCATTTATTCAAAATTGATCATAATTACATGCGTGCAAACAGTCACTTCCTGAATTAGGTAAATTTGCACAAGCATCACATCCACAGAATGTAGGTAGCAAAGTATTTGCAGATGCTTTGAAATTGTAATTGTAAATTTCAATTTCATAAATAAAGCCACTAAAATAAGTGTTCAGACTTTTTCCAATTAAGAATTTATTATCTGCAATGTCTTGGATAAAAACATCGCTATATGTTGATAAAGAAAAAGGGTTTAAATTATAAGAAAGTGAAACAGTCAAATCGCTATAATTATACCTTTCAGCACATAATTGATAATATATCCATGAATTAAGGCTTGGGCTTGAGCCAGAAAATATCGATGCTTTGGTTGTTGTAGGCATATTAAAATTGTTATAGAGTAGGTGGCTTGAAGTAGGGAGTAAATCTGAAGTAAACCCGAAAAGCAAGCTAAAGCTAGGATCAATTCCTTTTCACAGAAAATAAGTGTTTGATATATGTGAGCTTGCGATAGGTCTTGCTCATATAAAGATGCTGTAAGTGTTTCCAAGCATTAGATTGCTGGAGTCTACAGGATTGGGAGGCAAAGAAGCATAAACCTTACCATTAAAGTAAAGACCTGATTGATAAATAGGTATTGGATAAACAATTGATTTGGTATTAATTCCAATATAAGCTTTATATCCACCTTCCAAATCAGTCACAGTTTCTGTTATTTTGTCAAAAATATAATGAACAACTAGTTGTTTCGGTTTTACTGGGAAACAACTGGATCCTGAAATTTCATACCCGATAGGACATCCAGGAATGCACAGCAGATGCAAATTGTCAGAGTCGCTCATATCGCTTTCAGGGTTTATGAAATTATCATCTTCGCAAATAGTGCAAAAACCATTCTTCCCTTCAGTGCATTCTAAACAATTAGAAGGGCATTTTATCTTGATGCACATTTGAAAATCATAGCTGTAAGTGCCAGTGTTTAGACAAGAACAATTATTATTAGCATCTCTTTTAGCTCCATTAATGCATATTTGGCATGAATCACCTATATCAGCATAGTCATTGCAAGAAGCACATAGTGGATCACCACATAATTTGCAAAATTTATCTGTCTCACTTCTGCAACCAATATCAGTGCAGTTTGAATGGCATTTCACAGATGTCCAGCCTGAGTCTGAGTTTTCATCATAGCTATCTATAGGAGTCGGGTGTAGGCAAGTACTACTAGAAATACCATCAAAACTATGTGGACACACATCCATTGTGGTAGTATCAGTGTGATAGCATCAACCTATGCAGTTGTTTTGAATTTCATCAATGATAGGATCAGTTGCAATAATTCATATTTTTATACTATAGATGTACCCTACATATCAATTTGAGGGATCTCCAAATGAGCTGTCAGCGTCTTTCATTGCCCCAATTGTAATATCGTAATCAGGATTATTAAAGTCAATAAATGTGTCTTGACCTGCATTATAATCCTTTAGTACATCTCCAAATGATGGAACTCCATTAACGTAAAATGTATGCAGTAATTGTGAAGATTCACAACTAATAGCAACACCAAGATGATACCAATATGATGAAGAAATAGGAATTTTGCACCTTACCGTTCGAGTAAAATAATACGCATCAGAATATGTCTTATAAGTTAGATAAAAATAATTAGATTGAAAATAAATGTCAAAGATTGTTCCAAAATAGTTGTGAATTTTATTGAAAAATCATTGATTTGGTTTTTCTGAGCCTGTATTTCATATCCAAGTAGAAAATGTTCATTTTGGGCTCATAAAAAGGATATTTGAGGAATTCGCAGGAGTTCCTTCATAAGGAGGAAGGCGCATATATGAGTTTCCATCAAAATAGTAGCCTCTTTGAAAAGCTGCTTTTGGGTCGTTGGAATCGTAATTTGGGTAAAATGCTGGAGAATTTCCAGCTAAAACTGGGATTTTACTGATCCTATCCATTGGAACTCCTTCAATTTTATTGAGATACAGAGCAAAAATTGGTCCGGTTGCTGAGTATCCACTTTTGATAATACATTCCCCATTGATTGATTCAGTTCCAGTTGGACAAGCTAATCAGCACACATTATTGTACATTACAGTATTGCAAATGCAGCGATATTTGTTACCTACTAAGTCGCAATTAGTCAAAGGCACTTCATCGCAATCCGACTTGAAAGGATACTTAGATTCATAGCAAGAAGAGCAATTATACATGGAATTGCAAGCTCTACACCTCACTCAATCATCAGGGGCTAAATTCACACACTCACCACAATTGTTATATTGCGTGCAAGGTGGGCATTCTTCATTGCAGTTATTAAAAGAGAATTCTCAACATTTGTATCCATAAGAATAATAGCCATAAGGACAAGTACTGAGGCAATAGTTTTCAAGATGAAACCAGGGGCAGATGTCACAATTATCGCATCAGGGAATGGATTCTAAGATTTGGATTGGAAGCTCTCCTCCATGATGAAAAGAGTGGAAAGAATATATAAACCCGTTAATTCCATACCCATTTAGGTCTCCATTAGCGCCAATGTATTTATTATTGTATAAATTCTTATGGAATATCTCTGGATCTGATATGGAAACAGGGGAGGTAACTAGCGCATTGTCTTTATAAATTCGTGTAAGTCCTGAATAATCAGATTGCTGCTCAAAACTGAAATAAAAATATGATCAAGTCGTTATATTTCGTGGTATCTTAATTGTTGGCCATAAGGAAGGAGTGTAGTTTTCCATCACTTCAAAGAAAAAATCTTCTGTTCCTGCTCAGGTAGTGAATATCCCTCATTCCAGTGAGTTTGAAGATGACGTACTAAATATGTAAGACTTATCCATAGAATTGCTATAGCAATAAGGACTCGTTGGAAGAACCCAAAAAGAAATAGAGAAAAATAACGTGTAAACGAAAGGGGTTTTTATGTATCCCGTGCCATCAAAGTAATATCCACGTTCATAGTATCAGATTGGGATTAAACTCAAAGAAGTGCTCCCTCTGATATAGGAGTTTGAAATATCGTGCATTCGAAAAAAATCGAGATAATCAATGTATTTGGTAGTTTCTTTACAAAATTTTCTGTTGTAATCATTAATTGAAGCTATAGTCCCTCCTGGGCATGTTAAATAGCAATATCCAGCAAAGTAATAATAATTCTCAACACAGGAAATGCAACTCGATGAAATTGAGCTTCAACATTCAGCACATGGAAAAATGCAGGAATTTAAAATTCTTTCAGGAAGCTTTTTGCAGCTGTCCGGAAGCATTCAAACTGGGCACGCATCGCTATTGCATTTTTCACAGTCTTCTGGATTTGGACTTGCTAAGCAGCTTATATTAAACTGAGAGCTAGAAATCTCAGAAAATGTTTTTATATTTATCAGCCCTCAAAATTGCTTTTCGTTCAATTCTCCAATTACCCAAATTAATTTTTTTTCTTTATTGCTTGAAAAATTAATAGATATTCCAACCTGAAAATAATTTTGACTTGAAAGGTGAATTTGACAGCTTCTTTTAAAATTTTCTGGTAAAGTCTTGGAATCTCCATAAAATTCAAAGAGAGCAGTATCTGAATACGGAAAGTATAAACTAATTGATTGGGTATTTAAGGTTCAATTAATAAATACATTTTGTTTAATTGTTGATGCTTTATAATCAGATAAAGAGCAATCTGTCCTATCTCATAGATTGCAAAGAATCTCATTCTGATATCAAATGTTTTCTTTTTGCTCTTTCAAGCAAACAGCACAATTTTCTATGCTTGCAGTACACTCATTTCAACAAGTTTCAGCTTTTGCTAGAAAATAAGCAAAAATTATCCAAAACACCATTATTATCATAATTGAGCGAAAAAAATTTAAATCATTTTGGAGTTATATTGGAAATTTTTATATATTATTATATGGCTTTTATGGACTTTCTAAGCTAATATTTATCTGTATATAATTTTAAGTTTCAAATTAATTTCTTTAAATTGATTGTTTTAGATATTTCTTGAAATCAAATAACTAAAAAGAACTTTAAAGCTTTGAACCACAAAGAAGTCAGTTCCGAGCCCTATAAGCACCATAATCATCCAGATCTTTGATGAGTTTTCATCCAATCCATTTGAAATTAAATAGCTAATTCAAAGATTACTAAAAATGACTGGAATGCAAATTGCATATCCAATTATGTGTTTTTTTGAACTTTGAGTTGCTAGTCCTGGATTTATTTTGATCTTTGTTAAAAATAATTTTAATGCAATCAAAGTATCCAGCAAATTTGTGGCTGCTGGCATTGCTATTGCAAAAATAATCAGTGAAGACATATTATTGAGATCATAATGCTTTGTATTCGATCCTCCAGAACCATTAAAATAAATGAAAATTCCATATAAGATTGTTTGTAAGCTGAATGAAAAAACAGCCAAGGTAAATCTTGCTGCTCTTCGAAAGTGAGGGATATAAAAGAAAAAGGAGATAAAATAATGGTGAAGGAGAGCCAATATCCACAAAGAATAGTTTCGGGGTTTTCAGGAAGCTGAAGAAGATTTATGATTATCAGTTGAGTTTTCATTCGGATTTTTTTCATATTGTTCGCTATAACTTTTGATTTCAAATTGAGTTCCAACATTTTCGCCGTTTTTAAAGGGGTTGGAATCTTCCAAGCCAGAAAACAAATTTTCTAAACTTTCGTGGCTTTGTAAGGATGGAAATATTCTTGCTTCTCTTCTGTTATCTTCAGATAGAATTTTTGAAGAAAATCGTTTTTTGGAATATTCTGAGAAAGCATTTCATTCAAATTTATCAAGATAGAATAAAATAGCAACAAAAACCACGTAATACAAAAAAAGACCTAGAGAATAATAAAATACTCCAAATCAAGAAGAAAAGATACTGCTGTTATTTGTGAGATCTATTGCCGAATAAAGAGAGATGTGACTGCACTGGCAAAATGTGATTGGATACTCAAATGAAAGCAGTCTGCATGAATCTGCACTTCAAATGCCGTTATTGTAAGAAGAACATTGAATTTGTTCAGCTGCTACTTCAGAATACAATGGAATTGTTATATTAGCATAACTCGGATAAAAATTTAAATGAAGCATTTCACTGCTTTTTTTGGTCATTTCGATAATACTGAAATCAAGCCCTCTTGAGTTCGTAAATGTTTCTTTATTTTTGCTGTCATAAATGATAAGAATGTAAATTATACAGATGGCATCTGCTGATATTTTCACACTTATTTCATTGGGAATCGAAATATTATAAATATAATCAGCATCTTGAGGACTTTGATATCCTGGAATTGTATTCGGACTTAATATTTGTGCAACAGAATGAATGAATTGAGATTGTCCAATAAGAGTTTGGCCAATCGCCATTGAAGTTCTTGCAGTTGTATAAAGATTCAGTAAATACTGAGAAGTTTGGTATAGAAGAGCTGGGCTATTTTCAGCAGTTGTCTCATTTATTTGCGCACATTGCCCAATGATTTTTACAAATAAATTCCTCAATTCTGCTCCAAAATTGATTTTTTTAGCTTTTTCCAATAGATCAGAGGTCAAATCAAGAGCAGTTCTGCTGCTATCTTCATCTATTAATTGATTGCTCTCATTAGAAGTTGTTCTTTCCAGGAGTCTTGCAATTATTTGAAGAATTTGAGTGTCAAAGTCTGTAAGTTGTGCTATAATTTTACTGATTGCAATTAAATTCAACGATCTTGCGGTTGCTACATCAACTTGAATTGATTTTGAATTTTTTATGATTTTATTTATTGCTGCATCCATAGAAACCAGTAAGGAAGATAGCTCTAAGGGTTTCTGACTCAGCTTTTTTTGGAGATCTGTTATGATTTCACTTGCAGATAGTAATGGATTTTGGGTTACTGTGATATTTTTTGTAATTAGAGAAAATTCTCCATTTTCGCCAATAACTTTTACATAAACCTGCAAAGATTTATTGGAAAAAGGAAAAGAACTAGAAAAGATTGGCAACTGATTTGCTATGCTGAAAGCAACTTCATTACCTTCTGAGTAGTATCCGAACTGGTAAGTCAGCATCTCTCTGAATGGGTGTGTCCAATTTTCAGCTGATAACTTAAAAATAGTTGAATATTCAGTTCCTGACTTTGGAGTTACCATCAATGACCCTCCATTTGGCAAACTTGCAGTAGTAAATAAATAAAAATATTTATTAATTTCGCCATTTATACTTTCAAATGTAAATTCAAGTACATATTTAGTTCCAGGATCAAGCGAGTTAGCCTGAAAGCCAATTGAAATCGATTTAGAATCTCCCAGTAAGATATAATTTCCTCCTTCTATAATTTTTCAGCTGCACCAAGAAATTTCATTGATATTTGGATATACTCAGAAAACAAAATCATCATGAGTATTCACATATTTGGGTATTGATGAATGATCAATTGGAGGTCCTGTGCTTGACAAAACATCAACGATAATTGTAGAAGTACTTGATCTGCTCGTTTTATTCACTCTCAAACTGAAATAATATGAATTGCCAAAAGCTAATTTAAGCTTGCTCACATAAAGAACAGAATTTGCTTGATCTGATATAATGCCTGTGCAATCAAAAACGCCTAATGTACAGTGCCATAAATAATCTACAGTTCCTGTAAGATTATCAGGATCTTCGATAGTTGCTTCAACCTTTAAATCCTCAAGATACATTATTTCCATGTAATTTTTGGGAAGACTTACAACCAAGTCAGAAGCCTCATAAGTAATGCTGAACGAGATATATCCACTCATCATAAACAATTCTATAAAAATTCAAGTATTGATAAAGCGGAAATGAAATGACGAAAAATTAATAAAATAAATTTATATTGCAATATCAAAAAGACTTAAATGATAACAGAGCGATCTGGCTTGGACTGAAAAAAACAAAGGATTTTAACTACATGATATAATTGCTTGCAGTTTTAAAATTAGTCTCGTCAATGAACGATACGATGGTGTTATGATTAAAATGTATTGAGTTCGCAGAAAGGATTTTTAGGGATGCGAGCAATTTAATAAATTAGCTGAATAAAGAATGAGAAATTGGTGCAACCTAGACATCAAGAAAATGCCTAAATAATTTTGTAATAAATTTGATTTGATAGATATATTTGCAATATTATTGATCATGCTGCGAAAATATAGCAAAAAGCCATATTTTTGGCGGAGAGAAACTTTTGATATTGCAGATAAATGATATTAAAACTTTACTAGCAGTTTTCAGATAAAATCAAAAATGTAATCTAAATAATACGAAATTTAGCAAAATTAGTACAGAATTGGGAAATTATAAATAGAGCATTAATCGAACTAAAATTTTTAAGAAATAGGCACAAAGCACAAGCTTAGAAATTCAATAAAACTCCAAGAAAATTTTGTTCGTCACTTTCCAGCCGCATTCATTTTTATATTAATTGAAAATCAAGCATTTGAATACTCCAAGAGAATAAATATATTTTTAAAGTCTCTTTCAAGTCTCTATTTAATATCATATAATTAAATATTTTTTAGCTTGATTTCAGCAAGGAAAATCTCTAAAAACTCAGTTTAAACATAGAAATTAATTAGTTTCATTAATTCTTGCCTTCTGCTGTCAGCATATATGATACACTCCCGCCTTAAAACCTTTCCATAAAAATTTTGGATGTGATTGATAAATTATGATGCATGTATAAATTATAAGAGGCCAAAAGAGCAGACTCTTGGGTAAAAAGAGCCCAATTCTTATTATTCCTCCATAAATTTATCCCATGAAGTTATATTATCAGAAAGTAATAAAATTAGAGCAAGAAACGAAATTCAAAATGGACTAAAGTATCTGAATGAATTTTACAATTGCATGCATTTTGATGAATTCAATAAGCGAAAGATTGCGAGAGATTGAAATAAAGTGTGATGATATATTCAAATGTGCATTTGAATTTTAAACATGGAGAAATATTTACGAAGAATATTTAGTTGATGAGTATCTTGT
>CATKHM010000320.1:0-22081 GCA_949751825.1 Blepharisma undulans
TAATGGGGACAAGCATGATTGTATCCTCTCTCATTATAGCTATCATAGAGGGTCTTCAGCTCGCATTATTTTGCTTAGTTTTTATGCCAGCTGTCACTTTAGGCTTCATGCTAACTCACAAAGGACTCGAACAAAGTGCTAAAATAGCTGATACTTCTTATAAACTTGCAGGAGGTATCGCTGAAGAAGCACTACAAGAAATCAAAACTGTGTCTTCGCTAAATGGACAGAGACATGAAGCAAAAAAATATACTGAATCTATAAAAGATTCACAAAAATCCATGCTTCTAAGTGGTCTGAAAGTTGGAGGAGGCACTGCATTGGGTATGTGCTCTTTTATGGTCATGAACGGGGTTACTTATATTGTTGGTGCTTGGTTTATAGACAAAGGGGAAGACAACTGGGCTGGCGGACAGGAATATGACTTAACAAGAGTCATCACAGTTATGTGGGTGAGTCTTATGGCCTTTAATAACGTTTCTCTTTGTGTTCCCAGTCTTAGACTCATCAGCATGGGGAGAGTTGCAGTATATAACATAACTGAAATTATTAATGGAAAGTCAAAGCTTACTCAAGGAAGCCGCAAAAGTGATATTGAAGGCGCGGTCTCATTTAAAGACGTTAGGTTCTCTTATCCATCTGCCCCTAACTCAGAAATTCTTAAAGGACTTAGCTTTGACTTAGAACCAGGACAGAGACTTGGAGTTGTTGGAAGCACTGGATCAGGGAAGAGCACTATAATCCAACTCCTTTTGAGATACTATGAGCCTTCTTCTGGAACTATTACAATAGATGGATACAATATTATGGACTATTCAATTAGCTACTTAAGAGAACACATTGGGCTTGTAAGTCAAGAACCATTGCTCTTCAATGCAAGCATTTTTGATAATATTAGATATGGAAAATTAAGTGCTACTCAAGAAGAAATAGAATTCGCTGCTCAAGAAGCAGGAGCTCATGACTTTATTTCAGCTCTTCCAGACAAATATAATACACCTGCAGGAACTAAAGGCTCTCAGCTATCAGGAGGCCAAAAACAAAGAATTGCTATTGCAAGAGCTATCATCAGAAATCCAAAAATTCTCTTATTAGATGAAGCAACAAGTGCTTTAGATAGACAAACAGAGCAAGCTGTTGTAGAAGCTATAGACAAAGCAATGCCAAAAAGCACAAGAATCACAATAGCTCAAAATTTGCTTACAATAAAAGAATCCAATTATATCATTATGATTGACCAAGGAGTTGTGTTGGAATTTGGCAATCATAAACAGTTGATGAAAAATAAATCAAAATACTACCATCTCGTCAAAATGCAGAGAATTCAGCAAAAAAACGAAGACGATGATCAAGCTAAAGCAAAAGTAACTGATCTTGAAGTCATAAAAACAAAAGAAGGGGAACAAGCCAAAGATGAATATGATGCAGGAAATGTGAAGAAAAAAATGATGCTTATGAGCAAAAGTGAAAGAGGCTGGCTTTTCTTAGGAATGATAGGATCAATGCTGGTGGGAGCAGGATATCCGCTGGTAGGAATGTTCAGTGGGAAAGAAATGTTTGTGCTTGCTTACAAGCATAGCGATATGATTGCGAAAAGTTCTGAATATGCTGGATACATCTTTTTATTGGCATTTTTTGTATCACTTGGACTCATTTTTGAATCAGTAAGCTACCCAAAAATGAGTGCAAATATCACAGCGAAAATGAGAGAAGCCAGCTTTAAAGCGTTGCTTAAATATGAAGCAGCATTTTTTGATCTTCCTGAAAATAACTGCAGTGCGCTCTCAGCACGACTTTGCAATGACTGTGAAAAGGTCAATGGCTTGGGTGGGCATATTACTGGTATCATTCTTGGAATTTTGACATCTCTCGCTGTAGCTCATGGCGTTGCTGCTGGATATTCATGGAGGATGTGCTTAGTTTTCTTAGCCATCATCCCAATTATCATTTTTGCTACAGCTGCCTCATTTATGGCTCAATCAGTTGGTGTTGTAAAATTCAACTATGAGTCTTGTACAGCTCAAGCAGCTGATGCAATCATGAACTACAGGACCGTCAAAGCTTTTAATTTGGAAGCTATCATGCTTGACAAATATTTAGAACCCACAACGGCAGAGTTTATCAGCATCCGCAAAAAGGCTGTCAATTCAGGAGTTGCGTATGGCTTAGGCTTTGGATTAATTTGGTGCGCTTACGCATTGCTTTTTTGGTGGGGTGGAAATATTGTGGTTAAAGGTCTTGATAATTATGAAGATATGACTATTGCTATGATGACTTGTATGTTTGGCTCAAATGCATTTTTCTTGGCAGGAATTTATGCACCTGATGTTAAAAACGGAGTAGAGGCAGCGAAAAGACTTTTTAAGGTTTTAGAGTATCAGCCAAAAATAGAAGTTAACAGCAAAAATGGAGAGAAAAAAGAAATTGAAGGGAAAGTGGAGTTCAGAGATGTTGTATTTTGCTATCCAAATAGGAATTACATGGCCGTCAAAGCTCTAAGCTTTTCGATAGAGCCAGGAACTCACTTTGCTATTATTGGAAGAACAGGGTCAGGGAAATCAACAGTGATTCAGCTTGTTTTAAGACTTTATGATCCATTGAGTGGCTCAGTCTTAATAGATGACATTGACGTCAAAGATTATAATCTCAAATATTTAAGAAGCCAAATAGGACTTGTAGGCCAAGAGCCTGTTCTTTTTACTGGAACTATTGCAGAAAACATTGCATATGGCATAAAAGCTTCTCAAGAAGAAATAGAAGAAGCAGCGAGAAAAGCTCAAGCAATTGAATTCATCACGGATCCTAAATATACGGAAGGCTTTGAACGCCAAGTAGGCATCAAAGGAAGCATGCTGAGTGGTGGACAAAAGCAGCGTATTGCAATTGCAAGAGCTATTATCAGGAATCCTAAGATCTTGATATTCGATGAAGCAACAAGTGCTTTGGACTCAAAAACAGAGCTATTGCTGCTATCAGCTATTAAAGAAGTTATGGCTGGAAAAACTGTCATCATGATCGCCCATCGTCTTAAAACAATTTCTGAAGCACATCAAGTTATGGTGCTGGAAAGTGGAAAAATTCTTGAAATCGGAACGAGGGAAGATTTGATGAACCAAGGAGGCTATTTCTACAATATGATTAGCAACCTTTAAAACTATTTAATATTTAATAGCTTTATTCATCATCACTTAAGTGTTAATGAAAAAGTTTAATTGAAAATAATTTAAAAATTAAATAAATTTCTTAACTTTAATTAATCAATGTAATGGATTATCCGATTTGTACTGAAATCCTTCCTGGTCTTTTCATAGGAGAATACAGAATAGCTCAAGACATGTCACTCCTCTTCAGTAATCATATAACCCACGTTATTATTGCAGCTGAGGGTCTTGAGCAGCTTTATCCTAATCAAATCCATTACAAATATCTTCCCATTCTTGACACTCCAGACCAAGATATCTACCAATACTTTGAAGAGTCCATCGAATTCATAGAAAATGCAATTTCACAAGGTGGAAAAGTCCTAGTTCATTGGTAATTTTTACCTAGTCTCAGCGGAATTTCACGCAGTGCTGCTATAGTTACAGCATATGTGATAAAGCATAAAAATATTAAAACAACTGAAGCTTTGCAATTTATACAGTCTTTATATCCTTTAGCATGCCCAAATGACTCATTTATCAATCAGCTGGTAAGATTTGAAACATTTTTAGGACTACTTGCTGAAGTTCCTTATTCTTGCAAAATTTGCCACTCACAGCTATTTACAAAAGCAGATTTAGAAGAACACACTTCACAAACATCGAAAAAATTCAAAAAAGGCAACAGAGGAAATGATATTTGCACCTCAATATTTGTAAGGAAAATGGATTGAATGAAAAATACTGAAGAAATTGATGGAAAAATTGAGTGTCCACATTGTATGAGTAAACTGGGAGAATTCAATTGATCTGGGAGGCAATGCTCATGTGGAAGATTTGTGGCTCCAGCTTTTCAAGTACATAATTCAGCAGTTGAAGCGAAGAGGTCAAATTTGGATCATTACGTAGCAGGGCCAAAGATTTGGAGTAAATAGCTTTTCTAAATCAATAATAACAAAAAGTTATATAGATTATTATATTTAAAAATTATGCAGTTTTCATCAGCATTTGTTGTATTGCAATTTTTGATTTTCCTTTCGTTTCAATTAAATCTTTTCTGAAATAAATAACAGCCAAGAAGCAAACACTTGAATAAATAAAAAATACTGTAGATATTCCTAATAAACTTGATAAAGAAGGGAATAAAAACACAACCATAATATTGAATGTCCAATTCGAGCTCACACAAGCACTCATAGGTTTCGCATCTAAAATTTCTCCACAATAAACCCATGTAATTGGTCCGGCAGAAGCTTCATAAAATATCATAAATAGTGCAATAAAAACTATTGGTGGGGCAAATCCTCAATCAAAAATTCCTGAAAATAGCCCCATAAATAACAAGCATACAGCCATTCCTATGTTCCCAAAACATAATAATGGCTTTCTTCCAAGTCTATCAACTACCAAAAATGCAAGAACTACTCCTATCATGCTTACTAACTTAATTGAAAGAGTTAAGACTCTTGCAAACAATTCTCCTTTTTCAAACGAACTGAAAATTCCAGTTGAATAAAAGAGAATTGCATTGATTCCACATCATTGCTGAAAAAAGTGTAGCATAATTCCAAGTCTCATTATTTTGGAAAATTCCTTTTTGCATGTGAAAAGATCTCAATAGGTTGGATAATTTTTATTTATATTTGACGATGGTTTATTGCACTTCATATTATTAAAAATATCTTTTGCACTATTTTCGGAATAAATTTCTTGTAAAGATTTCAATGCTTCTTCTTTTTTATCAAACTTTAATAGTCAATAGGGTGTTTCATGGTGATAGCTAAATAAAAATATTAAGAATTGTAGTAATGCAAATAATCCTTGTAGTGAAAGCATAAATATCCATCAGTAATTTGAATTTTTATCAAAATCTTCTGTTGGCAGCAACAAAGCTATTGCAAATGCAAAAAAAACTCCTACATTTATCATAATTTGAACTAGGCTTCCAGTTTTCCCGCTTATTTTTGTGGGCGAATATTCATTGATATACACAGGACAAATAACTGAAAACATCCCAGAAGAGAATCCAGTGATAAATCTTCCTAAGCCAAGAGAAAGTGTATTAGGAACAATAAAAATCAAGGACCCAATTATAACCAAAATATCCGAAATCATCATTGATTTTCGTCTTCCTAATTTTTCTGCTGCTTGCCCTCCATAAATTGCCCCAAAAAGAGCTCCGAAAGGCATCAAAGTTGAAATAATAGAAATATATAACTTTTCATTTGTTCCTCAACCCAGAGAGGCTGAGACATTCGGCTGCATGGAATTAAAAATACCAAAATTGAACCCAAATATAAATGATCCTATACTAGCAGTTAGTGAAAGAAAAATCACTTTTTTCAGACTATATTCTGCTTCATCCAGCAAGTTTTCCTTCATGTTTAAATGATCTATAAGAAAAAATAGTCATATAGATTAAATAGCAGTTAATGAAATTAAGAAGCATTCATAAATTTTTATATTTTGAAGCTCTATGTCGATTTCTATAAAATCCAATAGTTTTCTGGTAAATGAAATTCATTAAAACTGTATTATGATCTCAAAATTAAAAAATAATTTTTTATTGTAACAATTTGTATATTTTTTATTCATTTTTCTAATCTATAAATATTATTAATGTTAAATAATCCTTATTTCTGATCTCCAATCTATTTCTCATATTAAATATCAATTTTTTTTCGGTATTCTGAAATTCTTCTAACGAAATGAGAGCCGATTTCAAAGCAATAAATAAATGGAAGCTTCATATTCAAGCCAACTAAAGCATAAATCAACCGCATCATTAACTCAGAGCGAAGAACACACAAGAAGTACACAAATATCCCATCCTTCTCTTTTAATTCAAAAAAGCCCAACTTATATTGGCCTTTCAAGTCTGTCAACACGCACTTCTAAGTTTCAATGTTTTTCCACTGACCCTTTATATAAATTTCCAGTACTTTCACCATCAAAATCAGATATTTCAGTTATTCTTGACAGAAATGAATTTATATCGGCTGATCTTGTCAATTTGAAATCTACCTTAGCTCATCTTCACGAAAAAAGTCCTTTCCGAAGAGGAAACGTTCAAGATGTAGTCAACCCTTTGGACACTGATCAAAGCTCAGTTTATGGTGTTCCTAAGAACTCTGTTAATTTTGGAAGTACCTATTCACAAGCGCTTATGAGCAGAGCTTCTCTACAAAGTGATGTTGAGCCTTTTAATCTTGCTGAAGAAATGGCTAAAGACCAAGACTCATTTTCAATGGAAAGCTCCTTTCGTTCATCAGTAGCTTTTAGCGACCTCCCTGATAAGCCTGATATTTCTTATAATTCTAAAGCACTTATTCTACAAATTCAAAGAGATTTTCAATGCAAACAGGAAGATGATTTGCATTTGCATTCAATTACCCCCGCAAGCTCATTAGTTAATTCAGATGAAAGCGGAGAAATGACCCCAGTAAGTTTAAGAAGCAGCAAGCCAATATTTGATGAAAAAAGTAGCCAACAAGGAGAAGAATTTTTATATAATTCAACAAATTTAGAATTAAGTATGATGGAGTGAGAAGAAAAAAGAAAAAGAAAATCAATTAGTGAAGAAAGCTTAGAAATACCGAGCATCAATGAAAATTATATGGCAAGGATAAACACTGATGCAAGCTGCATTGCTGAATTAGTTCCTGAACAAGAAAATGAAAATAGCACCTTTTTATTTAAAAGCATTGAAGCTCTCAGAAAAGCAAAAATAGCCAGATTTTCAATTGCAGAAAGCGAAATAAGTTCTCCTCCAGAAGATGAAGGATCAATAAGAGTAAGTGCAGCAAACAGATTATTTTTGAATGGAGAAACTGCAAGCAAAGCAAAAATGCGAACTGTCTATGATTCTCCCCCACAGCGTGATTTTAGGCAGTTGCAGCCTAAAATCCTAACTGATTCTATGTCTTTTGCAATGAGTACTTTTCCTCCAGAATCTCAACGATCAATCATCCCCTTTCCAGACGTAAATTCGCCTCTCATAAAAAAGCTTGTAATATGTGAAGAAAACCCCAATTCCAATTCTGAAGTAAAAAACAATAGAGAAATAATTCCAGTCACTATACAATTTTCATTTGCTGCTTGTGGCTATGCTACAGTGCCTTTACTGGAGTTTTCCAAATCTGAAGGAAAAAGCAAAGGTTTTATTTTATATGATGACACAAAGCAATTAATAAACAGTATGCTGCCGACCAAAATTTTGAAAGAGCTGAGCCATAATCCAGTTAAATGGATTTCATGTGGGTTTGAGCATTGTGCAGTAATAACATGTGACGGTAAAGTTCTCACGTGGGGGTATGGCTCTTCAGGCTGTTTAGGTCATGGAGACACAAATACCTATTTAACTCCTACAATTGTGAATTCTTTATTCCAAGAAAATATTGTATATCTAGAATGTGGTGGCTACCATAATGTAGCTATTACAGAAGATGGCGATATTTGGGCATGGGGTAGAAATGACGTGCATCAGCTTGGCATTAGTTTTTCAAAAATCGCCAAAGATGATATTGGGCATGTAGCTCTACGTCCAATAAAAATCAAAGGATTGCAAGAAGCTTGCATAAAAGGAATTGCTTGTGGAGAAGCACACACTCTTGCATTAGACTCTGATGGAGTAATTCATACTTTTGGGTGGGCTGAAGATGGACAATTGGGGATTTATCCTTCCGAGTTAAAAGATGGAATGATGACTACAGAAATCAAAGAAATATCATCCATAAAGCAAAAGGTTGTCAAAGTTTCAGCAGGGTCAATTTTTTCTGCTTGTGTGACAGAAACAGGAGAAGTTTATGTTTGGGGAAATGGAGAGCAAGGACAGCTAGGTCTTGGAAATAGTATTAAAAGAGTTGATTTTCCTACTGTTGTCAATAGTTTGCGAAATGAAAATATCATTGATTTGGAGTGTGGAGAAAGTCATGTGATTTGTTTGACGCAAAATGGAAAAATTTATGGATGGGGTCAAGGCATTGTTGGGGATTTTGGGAACGATAAAATGTTTCCAAGAGGATCTGATATAATTTGCTCAGTTCCAAGAGTGCTTTGCAATGTAGATATTGCCCATAGATTTATCATGAAGAAAAAAGTAAATCCATTAGATGATTTAGCAGCACAATTGACTGCAAAACTTATGAAACTTCAGCAATGTTAATGTCAGTAATTTTTATAATTATATTTTTTCTATGTAATTAATGTTATTATTTTGAATATGGTAGTTATACAATTTATTTCATTCACATCAAACATTTTCATAAACAATATATATGCTAATGCAATAATTAATCATGGAAACTGAAAAGAATCCATTTACAGTTGAAGAGCCTGAAGATGACCCTAGCCCACCTAATGACATTCATGATGCAGAAATTGAGTCTCTTTGTCAAGACCAAAATGAATCTAACGAAAGAGCTCAAGAAAACCTAGAAAATTTACAAAAGCTTGATTCAGATGTCAAAGAAATCATAAATGCGATATCATCAAATGAAGAAAGCTATCATACTCGAGAATCTTTTGGACCTTGCCATTCTCAAGACCATGAAACTGAAAAGCTTCTAGAAGACTTGCAGGCTAATATTGATAGAAGAGACATGCTAAAGCAACAGTTGAGATTAATTCAAGATCGTCATCACAACGAAGTCAAACAATGAGAAATCATCAGTGATCGCACTAGAGAAGAAATCGAAATCCTCTTAAGCCGCAACCAAGAGCTTAAAGAATGTATTGCGTCAAAAGACAGCGATTTAGAACGTCTGCGAGAAGATTTAAATGATTTACGATTAGAGATTAAAGAGCATAAACTTCAAGAAAGCCACTTTAAAAACTTGGTGCAGAAAATTGAAGAACAAATTGTAAAGAATAATTAGATTGTTAAAGACCAAACCATTCAGGAACAAGCAAATACAATTGAAGAATTATTAAAAGGGAAGACATTGAATAAGTCAAGAACGACTAAAGGATCGACGTCTCCACTTCCAAAAGGGCCAGGGAAATATCAATCTGATTATATTTTGAGAAATAAATTAAGACAAGCACAGAAACAAAATACATCTCCTGCTGTTACAGGAGATATTTATAGTACTCCTGAAAGACCAAGAAGTCCTATGTATAGTAGTCTTGGAAATAAGTCTCCGAAATTGAGGCCTCAGCCAATGAAGCAAGATGCAACTATTGTTTTGACTAAAATGGGATAAATGATAAATAGAAATTTTCAATATAAATTAAAATGCTTCTTAATTATACAACTCTGTTGTGATTGCTTCTGATTTGCTTCATAATTTTTTCAGCGAAAAACGAAGTATCTTTTAGCACTTCTAAGGAAATCTCTTTATAATTTTCGTCATTAATGATACTTTGCTTTAATTTTTTGGCTTGATCCTCAATTAAAGATTCTTTTTTGCTTTTTTCTCGAATGTTTTTAACAAGTGACTCATAGTTCATTATGTCTTTTAGCACCTTTTCTTCTTTAGCTGTAGGCACTCTACTTCTCGCATTCGCATTCAGCACTTTTCTTGAAATTCTGAACCTTGATGTCCTGTGGCTCACTGAAGAGACTCTATAACTTGACATGCTTCTCTCGGTATTATTTTCTGCTAAAGATTTTATTTCTGAGATCTCTGAATTTCTAGACTCAAGAATTGGCTCTGAATTTACTTCATTATTTGCTGGCTGGATTTCAATAAATCTTTTCTTATTTCTTTCTTTTCATGCAGCTTGGCTTTCAATTATTTTTTCAATATCAGACTTATCTTGCTTTGGGGTGATTATGTTTTCATTGAATTTTTGATTATTGTTTATGGAAACCTTTTCACCTTTAAATGAATTTTTTATCGCTTTTTCATCTGGATTTTTAAATGTGATTCAATTTGAGCTTTTTGTTTTTAATAATTTAATTGATATTTTATGTTTCGAATTATCTTCTTTTAGTGACTTAACTGACAAATTTCTTTTTCCTCTGATACGTGTGTAAGACTCGGGGCTCACACTAGATATAAATGATCTTTTGGAAGAAATTGTATTTTTGACAATTTTGTCTGCATGCTCTACGCTTTGTAAGTTTTTTGAGCTTCTTGCCCTTTTTATTACAGATTTAATATTATTTGAAGGCTTATCATTTTTTGAGTGATGGGACTGAGACTGTGAGATTGACCTTGGAATTCTTAACAGTGAGTGACTTGAATCACAGTTTATTGCTTTGATGCCAGAGATCAGTGTATCTTTGGATCGGTTTACAAGGCTGAAATTATCGTGTCGGCTATTATTTAGACACTTCTTTCTCTGAAGATAGAACTTTGACTTCTCGATTATTGATCCACAGGTGTTTGAAAGTAGTAATGAAGTGTCAAATGCCATAGATGATGTTTCAAGTGGGCTTACTTTATTTTTCATTATAATTATAAAATGGAGGCAAAGAGGGAAAGATATCATATTTTTTAGCATAAATTTTGTGTTGTGCCCATGAATTTCATATAAAACATAATTATATTGGGACTATCATACTTTATATTTAGCATTATTCTTATTTATTAAAATTCAAACACAAAGGGTGATACGTTAAAGAGATCGCATTTTTCAATGCAATTATAAAGGAATCACTAATAGAAAGATTTTGTATATCAGCACAAAAGGATATTCAAATTTTAAAGTTTTATTAGTGATTAAATCTTAAAAATTGATAGAAATATAATTTTATTATGCAATCATTCATTGATTATACTGAATTAACATTATTTATATCAAAACATCAAAAAATAATGAAATTGCAGCAAATAGATATTGAAGAAGACAGCTCAATCATATATGATAATAGTGAAAGCCATCATTTATATTTTCTAAAAGAAGATAATTATCAGAAGCTTATATGTATATTTGATATAGAAAATTACACAACTCAAAGCAAGTATTTTAGAAACATAAAAAATTTAAACTGCAGCGCTTCTATAGTAAGAATGCCTAATAATGAATTATTCTTGTATGGAAGTGAAGTATTAAAAGGAAGAAGCTGAACAGTCTCTGGAGCTGCATGTATTTTTGATATTTCGGAGCATTCTGTCAAAAGAGTCCTTCCAAGTGGTAAGCCCTGCTTTGAGACTGGGGGGATTTACTATAAAAATTCAATTTATTTTTTCGGAGGCTCTGACCCTACTCATATGCTGAATCTTGCAGTTCAATTTAGTTTGATTAAAAATAGATGATTTAGCCTTTGCACACTTCCTACTGCAACAATGAAATGTTCATGTACACTATTTAAGCAATTTATTTTGATAATTGGCTTTACTCCTTCTGATCTAGTTCAATATGATATTGATATAAACTCTTATTCAACCATCCTATGTTTTGACCAATGGCCTCCCAAGTCAAAATTTTTAATTAATGGAAATGATAGAATTTACATATTCGAAATTGATGGAAAAATTATAGAAAGTGAATTCGAAAATATTTATAAGTGGAATATTATTGGAGATTCAGATTTCAGTAGAAGCTCTCCTAAAGATTATCTGATTTATCAAAATACTGTTTATATTGTTGCTCTGCAGATAAATTGCTCACTTTATTTTAGTTTTAATCTGGAAGAGAAGAAGTTGAGAAAAATAAAGCTAAGTGTAATAGACTAAATAAAATAAAAAATAAACTATTTTGAGACAAGCCTTTTTGTAATGCAATCTCATCAACAAATTTGGAATATTTATAATCTTATCTATAGCCTTGCCATTTTATTTAATAAATCACATATTTATCATAAATTTATAAACTTCTGTCAAACTTGAAACGATTGTCAGTCTTCATATAGCTGATTTCATGCAAACATTATTATTTTAAAATATATCTTGATTTGGATTTTATTGTTGGCTATACAAACTATGTGAACCTGGAACAACAGTTGAAAACAGCTGTAACTTTTGCATTTTCTTTTTCTCAGAATTGAGAAAAGGTCAATAATATATAAAGTACATTAAGATAGAAATACTAGAGTAAAATATGGTGACAATAAAAATCAAGTCCAATTGGTGTGTAATTTTATTTTTTGAATCTCTACCTGCCAGCATGTAATCAGTTATAAATTCATTTTCTACAGATTCTATATATCCATTATAACTATCTATATTAAGAGCAAATTTTCCTGATGTCGCGAAATTATATGACTCAAAAGTGATAAGTTCACTCGCAGTAGCTGTTCCATATTTGACGATATTTTCAGTTGAGTTTGTTTGCTCATAAAGTCTTATTTTCAGCTCCTCAGATATCAAATCCTGCATAGAATTATCAGAAATTTTTTCATTTATTTGTATTAATTGACTTGCAACATTATTAGTTTCACTCAATACATTTTGAAAATCATAATTGGACTGAAAATTTTCAATAAGAATAGGAGAGTTGCATTCTTTTGCAAAGAAACTCATTCTTGTGATCAATATAAGTCTTAGACCAAAATTCTCCAGTAACTTCGGACGATTATCCATATATACTTTACAATCACTATATAGCCAAAATTCAATAATCATATAAAAGGCAAATGAAAGAGCCAAAAACACAAGCAATGTTTTGTAAAAACGCAAATAAATTCTGGTATTGAGCTTTTTAATATTATTTTTTGATTTATTTTGAATTTTTACATCTTCAAAACTCAAATCGTCATTATTGTGGATCAATAAAAGCCGATCAATGCAAGCCTGCACAAATTCAACATATGCTAAATGAGATTCTCTTTTTACAGCATTCCACGCCGAATTATTTTTATTATTTAAAGACCAGATGTATCATACTAGGCCGGCCAAGCAGAGCATTAAGATGCCTATTGATATGAATGTAATCACACTGACCCATGCACCTTGTTCATAGATTCTATTTGACTCACATAAAGTTAGTGCTTTTAATGTCGACATTGTATATTCATAAGTAAATGTCAAACTATTAATTTGAAGAAATTTCAGTTCATCAGCATAAGACTCACCTTTTGATATATTTTCTAAAAAAGTATTTGTCTGAATAAATATTACGTAAGATGCAAATAAAGATACCACATCATATAAATTATATTTAACTAGATGTGGGTTTGGAGTAATCATTCATACTGGGATTTCAGATTCAGTGACGATTTTTGAAGAAGGGCAATAGTTTCTATCAGATAGTTCACTTAGTATTTTATTTTGTATCATCAATAGTCCTCCTAAAATTGAATGCAAATTTTCAATTTCATTTACTGTACTTGCATTGCTTAAAACATGAAATTCAAATGAAAGCAATTCATCAGCAATAGAGCTTAGTTCATATATCATTTCTCCACCATTTGCAAATAATTGCAAAGAAGCCGTGTGATCAACTTCTTTGTAAATATAAATTAAGATTCCAATGTTAGTTCCAGCAATCGCAATGATCTGTATAATATTTACCATAATAAATAAAATTTTTTGAAATATATTTATGGCTCTCTCATATTCTTGGATAACTCTTCTTACAAAATCTATATAAACTTCACGTTTGGTACTAACAGATTGGCTGCTGGTCTGAGGGGTTGAATCAATTCTTTCATCGTTTGGGCTATTTTTATCGATTTTGCTCATATCTATTTCTTCCAATTCCTTTCTTGGCTCTGTTTTGAACAAGGGTGCTTCAACCTCAAAGCAAATGCTATTTTGTGTTTCATTAATCCTAAAAGTGTTGCGTTCTTTCCTGGAATTTTCTATTCCTTCAGAGGAATTATTTTCACTATCAGAGTCAATATTTTCTGGATGAAAACCAGATTTTCACAAATTAATTTCTTCAGTGTCTTCTATCAATAAAACTGAATAAAACATTGAGTTTTTCCATTGCCTTACAATATAAACCATATATACCTCTTTTTTATTCAGCAAGATCTTGATAATTTTGTATGGAGAAATTGATAGATCTAAATGAGGAATAATGCTTGATATAAATTGCCCTTTTACTGATGGAATATTATAGCCTAGTTGTCCAGCAAATCCTTGTGTATGATTATATATAAATCCTTCTTTTGATATCAAAGCCATTTCTCTATGAAATTTTTTAGGCCGAAGTGATAATAAAATATAGATAGAATCGTTAAAAGCAGCTAGTCTTGCAAATAAATTACATTCTACTAAATATCCCTTTTGAGATAACAGAAAAAAATCCATTGGCAGCCCAATGTTGGTATTGTCACAATTTTCTAAAAATTTTTTGATACGTTGATTATGATTCACGTTAAAGGGCTCAGGAATAAAATCAGAAAGATATGCATCAAGAGCATCTGTAATTGTCGTTTCTAAAAGCTTTGCAGCTCTATCGTTAATATAGAAAATTGATCCAAATGAGTCTGAGTTCACAGAGATTAAAATCATACCATTGTCTTCGTCATATATAGTGAGTCTTTTTTCTTCATCTAAGAATGGATCCACTGATTTTACAGTTTCTTTTCTTCTTCTCATTAAGTTTGCTTGATCTTGGTTTTGCATGATAGTTTGAAGAAAAGACGCGTAAAGCTCGTATGCATAGGCATGCTTGCAATTGTAGGTGATCTTTTTATATAGAGAATCAAGACTATTTATGCTTTCTGACAAAATAGAAATTTTTTTGTATAATGCATTAATATTTGGGCTTTTTGAAGTTATTTCATTAACAGTTCCAAATAGAATGTAGCAAAGTCTTTCATCTCTGATCTTTATTTTATTCAGATCTAATAAATATTCTAAGAATTTCAATTCTTGAGGTGTGCTATTTTTATTTTTATCAAAATCTTGATAAATCCTCCACTCTTGAATTTCTCCTTCCAAGCTTCATTTATATTCCTTAATTTTTGATAATTTTACTCTAGCAAGGCTTTCATCTTTCAAAATATGGAAGCAGTAATTTGTTTGCCAAATAATGAACAGTCTATCAAAAACAAAAGATTTTGCATTTTGATAGAACGAAAATTGATGAACAATGTCAATTTTATTTTCATGATTTTTATTGCCTAAAATATACCGCATTTTCAACTCAAAATCATATTGATCCAACACTTCAATTTCTTTATTTTGAAAAGATAAAGCACGTGAACGTATAAAAATTGCTGTACAGATGATTATTATTGGCTGCATAACAACATTTAAGATCGTTATCACTAGAGCATCATCAAGAAAAGTACCAAAATCAAAGACAATCATTACCCAAGCAACGCTGGCTATTTTGCAACCATGAATTATATTTCCAAAATAATTGTAGTAAGGCAGATTCTTATAAAGATTGGTTGCAATTACTATTAAATATAAAAACAAGACAAATCTGTATTCAATAATTAAATCAACACCAACAATTGTATAGCAAAATACAGATAAAGCTGACAGGTAATATGTATGTATAATTAAGCTTGAATTTGCTTTTGATCTTAAGTTTTTACTTGCTGTGTGGTGTTTCATATCACTTGTTAAAATTTCATTGATTATTGCAATGCACATAAGCAAGATCACAAATAGGGCTGATAAAAATGTCCCAAAAGGCCCATAGTTGATTGAATCTGAGCTTGCATTACCAGTATACTCTGTAATTATATTCATATCAAAAGTAGAATATTTAAATACAACAAAAAGTATTGCATTTGATGGAATAAACAATATTGTTGTTAAGCCACTTACAATTCATCTTGTAAAATTTACTATTAAAGCTGGTATATTGCGTTTAAACCATTGGAAAAATGCAATAAGAATTAAACAGCTTAGGCAAAGTAAAATTGCTGATATTGTTCCATAAAAACAATAGTTTATTCATCCATTATTTCCACATATTGAATCGAAGTTAAAATATCCAGCAATAATTCATAGTTCTGAACAGGAATTTCATCCGTTCATTCCCATCGATGGAAATCATGCAAAGAATATCAATTGAAGAGAGATAATCACTGAGATTATAACTTCAATTAATATTTGCGTTTTAACTTCTATGTTACCTTGGTATTTGACTTTAAATAAAACACCAAGGTAGCTAAATATTGCCAGCTTTAATTTTTCTTTGAACGGGATTTTGGTAGAGTTTTCAAAAGTTTCAATTTCTTGAGTTAATCCATTGTCATTCTTATTGTGCATTTTTTTTACGATAAGCCTATTTATAAAGAATGTCATAAAGAAAATTAATAAAATGGAGAAAAATGCATGTCTAAAGATAGATTTAATGTCATGGAACGATTATATAGAAAACGAAGAAAAGACGAAAAAAATCCAGTATATTTTTATAGCTGCAATTTTTTACTCCATATTTAAATAATTGATTATGAATTATATATACAATATAATTTAGTTAATTAATAAGTTTAAAATCAACGTTTAATATCTGAAATTTGTTTTTGTTTCATGAATTCATAACTCAACTAAAAAATCAGATTTACCATTTTATGATATTTAAAGTGTAATATACTTAAATAAATTAGCCTTGGACTTGCAAAAGCATCGATAATTTAATTCTCTTTCAGATTGGCCAAGTTGCTGGTAAGATTGAAATATGGCTATTATATCTAGCAGTTTTTTAATTACAGTATTAAGAGTATTTTTACTTGATATGCAGATAAGCAAGCCTTATTATTTGCATTCTGCTTATAAATTAATGCAAGGCTCATATAAATTTATATCAAAGAACCTATACTTCATGCTCAAATTGCAAGAAGCTCTTTGATCGAATTCAAAACTTTAGTTTTTTGTATTATATCCATATGATGAATTGAATTTTCATCCAAATTCATGCAAGCAATTAAACACTTCATAACCAATTTCTTGCATCAATTATTGTTTCTTTTATTTTATTCGTCTCCATGTCTTAAATTCAATAATGGCTTTATTACAGAGGTCTCTAACAAATAATAATGAAAAATAGTTTCCAAAATCTGTTCTGTTTGGACATGAGAAGCATAAGTCCTCACAGCAGGAAGTATACTTATGCGAAGTCAGTATCACCAATCGGGTTTAAAAGAGAAATTGATCTGTCTTCATTTGGAAGCCCAATTTTCAATAGTTCAAAAAAGATTATTGTCAAAGGTGATGACTTGATTGATCTCAAGTACTTAATAGAAAAAAGCTTACTTGACATTTCTGCTTCCAAAGGCCTAGATAGCGCGAGATTGCTATATTGCCAGAAGAAGGAGAAGGAATTAATCTCAGATATGAAAAAGAGAAATAAAAATTTACATAGAAAAATTCAAAAATCTGCAGGCTTGACTGTTTCTAATAAGCCATCTTCATCAAATACTTATTTAATAAACCCTCTTGGGTTTCCTAAGAGAAAATCAAGCATTTTCTTAAGGCGATTTTCAAATCCAAAAAATCCACAGCCAGTTCAATTTGAAAAATCCATCAGTATCAACAAAATATGTTCACACCAAACAAGGCCGTCTTTGAAAAAAGAAGCTTCTAAAACTCCTGATCCATCTCAGGAAAAAACACAAATAAATGTAAAATTCAGCAGCTCAAGAAGATCAGTTTATCTATCTCGCAAGAAGTCTCATAGAAGTGATTCAAGCGGGTCATCAACTGACTTTGATGCGGATAAAAGCTTGACGCCAAGAAATATATCTATAACTAATTAAATATGATTAATCTTCCATATTTTTACCGTAAACCAAATCTTCCAATCTTTGAATTTCATTCCACATATTTGAGTTATCTCTTTTAAGCCTCGCATATTCATTTTCCAACAGAGAAGCTTCTTTTGATAATAACTCAGCCTGAGAGGTTGCAGAAACATGATTGGATTTTAGCCGTTTAAGCTCCATTTGTTGAGCTTCTATTACTCTCTGTGAAGATCTCATAGTGTCTCTTAAAGATAGAATATCTTTTGCTGCTGTTTCTTTTAGGCTTAAAATGTGATTTCTAAGCTCAATTATTTCATATTCCAAATTTTGAATTAATTTATCTTTGGCATCAAGTCTTGGAAGTAGATCACTATTAGTGGTTGAAGACAGAGATTTTATTTTTTCCAAATTCAATATATGCTGCTGGTTCTCACGAGATATTTCTTGATTGAGATCCTCGACTTCTTTCTTTGATGTAATTTCCAAAAGTTCTTTATGATAATCAATGCTTCCAACAATTTCTTCAATGTCTTTCTTTAAATTTTCAATTTGATCTTCAATATTCATTTTTGATTGGTCGAATTCGTAGTCATAGTCATCCAATTGCCTTTGATTTGCTGACAAAATTTCTTCATATTTCTCAATCTCTCTTCTTAGTCGACTTGCTGATTCATGCCTGTCTTTATCAATATTTTCAAGTCTAATTTCATATTCTTCTTTAATTTTGTCTAGTTCTTTAGCTTGAAGTTCTTCATTGAGCTCAAGTTGCTGCTTCAAACTATTCAATTGGCCTGCTAACGCATTTTTTATTTTTTCATAGCTTTTGCCTTGGGATTCAATTTTTTTGCGATTGTATTTTTGCACTTTGTTTTGATGAGTTTCTATCTCCTTTATATATTCTCTTGAGTAAGTGGAATTACTGAGTCTACTCATAGATGGACTTCCATCAAATTTTGCAAGGTTTGCTTCAGTTATAGAGTTGGCTAGTGGTCTTCCAAAAAGAAAAGAATTTTGACTTATGATATCAGGAGACTCTTTTCTATATAAGATTTTGGATTCAGTGTCTGAAAAATCCATTTAAGTAAAAATAAGAAATAAATAGCAAATATTTAGGAAAATATAAATTGAGATATGTTTCTTTTTATTTAATTCAGAGATTGCTAATCTATTATAATTTCATTTTAAATGTGGATTGTCTTCATTAGAGCGTTCTTTTCACTTAAAGCTTAATTTATATGTCTCTTTTATTATCCGTTCTTTCTGCATGAATTCTTTGTACAAAAGCATGCTGAGCATCATTATATTTGTTTTTTAATTCATCAAGAGCCTGCCGTCATGATACTAAAAGTTGTCCTTGAATGAGTGGATCTTTTTCCTCACGAGCTGCCTCAAATTCTGCCCTAATAGATGTTTTAATAATTTTGGATCTGGCTAGGAATTACCAAGGTGTTCCATCAGTATGGCATCATGTTAAGCAGCTGGCAAACTTTAAATATTCTCTAAAGAGTAGTAAAGCTTCTCTGCTGGGAGGAGGTCTGTTGGATCTTATAAGGCTTTCAACAGGCTTTTCTAGGATTTTTTCCAAAATTCCCATTTATTATATTTTCATAAATAGTCGAGCAAAAATTTCAAGAAGCTTCAAAAGAATCAATAAGCCTGAAAGCTAAATTAGCTACATATTGCATATTGACAAAATATAAATGGAATATATTATTGAGTAAGAGATTAATCTATAGTTGAGATGAAACCTATATCGCTCTATAGCATTCTTGATAAGTAAATCAAAAGCAAATAAATGAAAATATGCAAATGAGCAATAAAAATATAAATAATATGTCATTAGTAATCTCACATTTGAATATTACGGGGAAAAAGTTACAGCATCGGCTAAGTTTAAAAAGCAGCAAATTGAAAAAATCAATTAGTTCTTTAAGCACTAACAACTCTCCAATCCCATTGTGTTCTCACCATCATGGCACTTTACAATATAGCCCGAAAAGTGTAATAAATTACCCTGAAAAGACAGAAAATAAAATTCAAAAAAAATGGAAGGCCAAAGGCTCTCGCACATGCAAGCATGAGAAGCTGCTACCTATTAAACTAGAAAATTTCTTAAAAGACAGCTTGCGCCAATCTAAGCAAGATTTAAATGAAATATCTTCAAAAGATTCTCGAAAAATGATAAAATTAAAAAGGAAGACATCAGATCTAACCGGAATGAAACTGAGAAAGCAACTGTCAATTCCTGAAAGAGTAGATACAGTAAATGAATTGTCGATTACAAGACCAAAACTATCGAACTGGGAATTTTCTTCTATAAATTCAAATCAAATTACTCGAAAAAACACAATAATTCCTTCCAAAGACACATTTTATAAAACACATTCCTCAACTGAAAATTCATTGCTCTATACTTCAAATTCAGTTTGTGCGCCCTCAAATGATGCTAAAACACTACAATCGTCAACCACTTTAAATGTTTTAACTATTGAAGATCAAAAATCAAATATAAGTGATATAGAAAGGATTCTTGAAAATAATTCATGAATCATAAAAAAGAAAAAATCAATAATCAGCAGTCCACAAAAGCCTCAAACCACTTCAAAAATAATTGAATCCCCTAAAGATGATTCACTTTCGTTTCCTACTATCAGAAAACTGCTATCTCATCATCAATCTGCTACTTTGAGGCCTGAATTAAGGCAAAGTGTAACATCAGTTTATCCCAAATTTGAAATATCTCCATTTGGACACCACAAGAGCCTGAAAGAATTAGATGACATAAAAAGCTCTTTCATGAATTTAAACAGTGAAGAAACAACAGAAATAAGAAGGATAAAGAGGAAAAGATATAAACAAGCTCGAAAAATAACAAGATCAGCAAGTCCGAATGATTACAAATTTATGTCTTTGTATATTGAATGATATGAAAAAAACCTAATAAGTTAACACTTTAATTAATTCTTGGAGTTAAAGATCTTAGTTGAGTGCATAACTGGTTTATGAATTCTGTGATGGCTTTAGCTTCCCCTTTTGGCCTTAATGATGCATACGCATAGGCTGAGGCCAAATAGACATGAACATCTACTTTACAGAAATGAAAATACAAGTCTAATGAATTATACATCATTTCACACACTCTTTGGTTTGCCTTAATAATAGTAGAACTTTCACTTTGCAGTGCAGAGTATAAAGTAGCTTCTGTTTCATTTGGGAGCTCTTCAGGCTTTCAATTGTGCTTGAAAACAGGTATAAACTTGTCAGGGATCATAGATGTTAATGAGCTGTTTCTCCTTTTACACCTATAGCCTCCTTCTTGTCAATTTAATAAAACTTCATTTTCTCTTTTATCTAATAATAAAGCAATATAATGAATCTTCAGCTCAGCGCATTTCGATTGAACTTTCCTTCTAAATATAAGCTACCTATTGTAATATTCTTCATTTTCTAATAAATTGCCATCAGAAAGTGTTCTGTCAAAATATAATGTTGCTTTAGCTATAAGCCCATGAAGCATTTTTACAAGATATCTATACAGAAGATTATAGTCATCTGAAGAATTGCTATGAGAAATTGGGGAATATTTTTTGTCACGGAATATTTTTTCTCATTGCTGAATACTTGAATGTGCTTTTGTTAAAGCAATAATAGTCTGTAAAAAATTAAATCTCGATAAGCTTGTGAAAGCGGTGACCAAGTTTTTGATAGATGTTAATTCACATACCATTGTTTCTTGAAAAGGTCTTAAATCATAATGGTCACAGTCACTGGTTTCTTTCAAATAGCTTTCGCACAAAAATGTGATATTTTCTGGTATTTGATAGTCTGATTGAGAAAGAAGCTTGTAAATGTGGCAAGTTTTCAGCTGAATTTGGATGAGATGGAGAATTTCAATAAAAAAGGAATCGTCTGAAGTGGTTAAACCAGCTCTTACTTCTTCGTAGATGTCTCTTATTGCATGATCTCTATTGGGATCTTGAAGAGATGCTGGGGTGAAGTTGTAGTATTGCATTTCGAATACAATTAAGCCTTGCAGGCTTTTCATCATCTTGTGAGAGCATTGATAGCTGTTTAAAAGACCATAACATTCTTCATAATTTTGCTCTGCAAGCTGGCAAGTGAATCTATCTTTGAATAGCTCGTCCATATAATTATTTCATATTATATATCTCATATCTCATATGCCATTTGGAGATAAAACAAATAATATTCTTTTAAAACATAAAAATTTTGAAGTCAATTAGAGTTATTGATTAAGTTAAATTTTCTAACAAATAATTTGTATATATATAATTTTAATAATTTTAATAATTTTTGATTTTAAACTTTTAAGTAAATAATAATTATTTTTATTATAATTATTTTCTTTTTATATTTCTGATTAATTCCCTTCGCTGTT
>CATKHM010000321.1:0-22066 GCA_949751825.1 Blepharisma undulans
TGTTCGAAATATTGGCAGATCTATATCAGTAGATTTGTTTGCGAAAAAATTTGGAAAATCTTTATGTATATAAAAGTCTTTTATCTAATTATTTTAAATTATCATAAAGGAATAAATGGTTGAATTTCCTTCTGAAACATAAGAGTAAATTATTTCTAGATTACTTGTAAAGGGTGCGATCGGTTTCCAACTGAGGTTAGTCATTCTTTCAACAATAATTGAGCCTTGACACATTTTAAGCAAAGAATGCTTATTTAGTAAATAGTAGCCTACTTCAGGGCCGTTATCAGCTATCTCTGTCAAATACCCTTCATAGATAATAGGCAAGCATTCTTGATTGTAAGGAATCCAAAAATTTTTGCCGTTGTGGAGATAAGTGTCAGCTTCTGAAAATATGGATTGCATTTTATTAGACTTTCCAAAATAGTAAAAAGAAACTCAGAAAGTAATTCTTTGAGTGTTTTATTGAGCAAAAATAAGATTTTCAGAATTATAGTAGGACTTTGAGCGCTCCAACTAAAGGAAGGCTATTATTGTCAATAAAATACATATCGAGCACATTTGCTTATTTATTATTTTGAGCTCAGGATATTAATAAGATATTCTTAATTGCATACTGATGTTTGAAAGACAAATTTTTATTGTCATATTGGATCTTAAACGTCATTTTTGATGCTTTAAGCCAACATAAAATATTTTTGCATAAAGCACATTTTTAAATAGGAATTATTTATTATTGCTTTTATGTGAGTTTGAGGTACCTGCTGAGTATTTGGAGATGGGAAACTAATTTCTATCTAAAGCCTACAGTTTTAGAATTTTCTAGAATTGCTAACTGAAAATAAAAATGGTGACCTCAGATAAGGAACATTCTAGAAAGCCAAAAGATCCTAATCTGATGTAGCAAAGTTTTCATCAACTAAAAAATTAATTTCTGTCTATCTGAGAAGCTTGCTTAAATATATTATTTATAAAAAATATAAATAATAAATTCTTCGAAAAAAAATTATTAAAATTTTAAACAAAATCATTTTTTATCTATTAAAACATAAAACATTAAATATTAAATTTTTGATAAATAAATTATCTTAGAACATTCCGAATTTACTAAATATATTCCTGATCTTCAACTTGTTGATTTTATTTATATGAATATTGAATTTCAAGGCGCTATTGAGAATTACTATGAAGTTTCTAGGGACGAATTGATGAAGATCTCAGTATCAATTCTTGGGAATTTACCATTAGATTCACCAATACGAAGGAGCATTGACGAAGAACTCTTAGAAAAAATTGCAAAAAGAGCAAAAGAAAACTCCAAAATAAACGAAATGTAAGCAAATATATATCCTTCCAAAAGAATTCTTAGCATAAATATGGATTAACCTGAATAATTAATTAATAAAGTTAAGCTCTTGTCAAAAAATTTTACTCATAATATTCCTCAATTAAAATATGTTTATATTACTAAATAATAAATTTGCTTAAGCGTAATTAAAGAATCAGAAACCGCGAATTGCTTGTATATAACTCTTTGATTTTTCTAATTTGCTTTAAAAAATGGAAAATAGATAAAATGATCTAAAAAGATAAATGTTTGATAATCAAAAAAAACGAAAATAAAATTAGAAATTTCTGGATTTTGTTAAATTAAAAGAAATTCTATAGAGGTGAAAGCCAAACAAATGCTGATGATTTAGACATTATGCTTTTATACAAGTATACTTAAGTATACTGCACAATCCAATTGAAATATATGGATGCTAAATTAAAAATAATCAAAATTTGATTGTTTAGTAAGAAGATCGACCTTAAAAGCCTCACAAGAATCAATAAAGAGAAATTTCAATAATCATTTATTTTAAAAAAGAAAATCTTCGCCAATACATTTTCAATTATTGTTTTGATTGTTTAGAATAGTAACTTGTGGTAGATGATTAACTATCGCTCTATTCTTTCAAATTAATTATTTTTTAAAATTCTTCTGATTTAAATTATGACATATTTATGTCGGTAATAAATTAAATACGATCTCGAAAAATACACCCTCTTTTCTGAATTCTTCTCAAGGGATGAATCAGCAGAATCCTGACCTCCCAGACCTGATATCTTCTATAGCGAGAGCACTATTGATAGAAATCGAAGACTTTTATGAGAATTTTTGTGATTCCCATGGAGTCATAAATCCAGAAAAAATCCCTGAAAGTGATTACTTTTCCTATCCCCGATGTCCTCAGAGTCTTTGCCCTTTAAACATGGCAAAGGCTGCGAATATCGAAGAAATAAAAACATTCCTTGTGACTTTGAACAATGAATTTAAATTCACTTCAGAGCACTTGATACTAGCTATGGTGTACATTAACAAATTTTTATTTCTCTCGAAAATCCCATTTATGAATAGCAACTGAAAAAATATCCTGCTTATGTCAGTGTTGACAGCCCAAAAAGTCTTGGATAATACCCTTGCTTCTGCCTTTTACTTAAAAAATATTCCAAGCTTAAGTTTGAACGATTTTATGCTAATGGAAATTGAGTATCTAAACTTTATAAGCTACACCTATAAAATAGAAGAGAATGAGTGTTTGAATCAACTCACCTATCTTCAAGATATTTCGAATTCTTTAAATGGCGCTTTGTGGCACTTGGATATCGAAAAATTGGAAAAAGCTATAAAGAGATCAGAGGTTCTGACTGAGCCTGAAGATGGCAGTGAGACCGAAATTTATCATTCTGAAACAATTTACACGATTGATATAGATGAAATAGATCTCTAGCCGATAACTATGGACTATTACGATATTTATTAATTTTATATATAAATAGATTCACAAGTTTCTACTAAAAATATTTCCTTCTTTTAAAAATATGATTTTGTATGATCAAATTCAAATTATATGCTTTTATAACTGCTTCCTTTGAGTTATGTCTATATGGAATTTTAAAGATAAAATAAAACTAATAAATGATACTGCGTTGCAAAATGAATAAGAAAATAATTATTAATTAAAATGCCATTATTCATTATTTTTCGTTCTTTTAAGATTGATTTTATATAACCCCTATATATTTTTTATTTACACACCAAAATACCATAAATTAAAATTTCCTTTTCTTAAAAAAAAATATGAAATTTAAGTTTGTTCACGAAAGACTTCTTTTATAATTGAATTATGATGAAAATATTTAACAGAAGGATGCAAACATACATCATTTATAAAAATCTTAGATTTTTCCAATGATGATTTTAATAAATATAACAACTAAATAACAATTTAATCATAAAAATTAAAGTCAACTTTCAGCATAACTGAATAGATTTATCAATGATAATGGAATATTAATTTTAGTTATTATTGCTTGCAAGTAGCAATTAAATCTAAAAAGACCAGGTTTGGATCTGCTCTATTTCATTAATTAAAAATCAATAAATTAATGGAATTTTCATGTCATAAAAACAATAAGGTTTTTATATAATTTTATTATTATTTCAAAGCATTATAATATATATTTGCGCTTCGAAAGCTGAAATTATAGCAATAATTCTATGTTATAAGTTGCCATTTTTGTAAAATTTTACTATCTATTTGCCATTTCTGAGATCTATTACAGTAAATCCGTTGATATTTATAAATAATGAATTCAGTATTCGAAAATATTGAAAACCAAGTCCAAGGGACTTTTAAATTTTGGATGCCAAGTGTCCAAAATGTGGGAGATGAGATTTATAGAGGTCTTCTGTATAAGATATCTAAATCAAAGCTATTTAAAGAGTGCAGTTGCACTTTAACCACTAAATTTTTAGTAAAAGCGAGCTCAAACGCTATAAAAGTGGTTCCGCTTCAATGGAAAATTATTCAGCCGTTTATCGACATAGATGAAAAAGATGTCCATTATGGTTTTGGCTTAGGCCATATAGGCCATATGAAAGACTTTTACGTATCTGATTGAAATAATCTTCGAGGCTGGCTTGGAAAATTATCTGGCATATGCATTATGACAGATATTGAAGATAGCTATCATTTTCTAAAAACAATTGGAAAAGGCCAGTCTGCCCAGATTTTTCTAGCAGAAAGCATCAATGACAATAAAAAATACGCAATTAAGTCTATAATGAAAAAGAGCATTATTGAAAATCCAGAAACAATTAGTAATTTGATAAATGAAATTAAAATTATGAGAAAATGCAGCCATCCAAATATATTAAAACTGCACAGAGTTTACGAAAATGAGACTACTGTTTATTTGGTGCTAGACTATGCAGAAGGAGGAGACCTTTTAAAAAGAGTCTTAAAGCGAGGTAGATTCACAGAAAAGACAATGATGAAGCTAAGCTACAGACTTATGAGTGTGCTTAGTTATCTAGATTCATTAAATATTGCTCATAGAGACATTAAGCTCGAAAACATTTTGATGGTCTCAGAGGACAACGATTATGACTTTAAACTTGCTGATTTTGGCTTGTCAGAAGAAATTGCAGCTCTTCTTCACAAAAAATGCGGGTCTCCTGGGTATATTGCACCAGAGATAATAAATGGAATTCCATATGGAACCAAAGTGGATCTATTCAGTGCTGGTATCGTGCTATATATTTTGTTCACTGGGAAAATGCCTTTTCATGGAAAATCAATTCGTGAAGTTTTATTAAAAAATAAAGAATGCGAAATTCCTTTTCGTGAATGCATTTGGAAGAATGCTACAAAGAATTGTTTATCCTTTGTAATTAATCTTCTTCAAAGGGATCAAAATTATAGAGCCAGCGCTTCAGATATATTGAGTCATCCATGATTCACTGAAAATGAAATGAGTTTGGAAGAATTTGAAGATGCAAATTCCAAACAGAAGAAGCCAGGAAAAAAATCAAAATTTAAAGGAAAAATGAAGATAATTTGACAGAGCCTCAAATATATTAAGATATTACTTAAAATGATAGTGTTTCTCTGAATAAAAATTAATTTAGTTGAAATTTAAATTTTAGATAAATAGTTAGAATTTTCAAGAAAAAGGTCAAACATAATTTTTAAAATCATAAAATTTCTACTTAGCCTTCTTTCCAAGCAGCTTTAATATCCCATATGCAATAACTCGAGTAATAATAACATATAAAATAATCGGAAATATATAAGCTTGGATTTGGCTATCAAATCCTAATTGATTTAAAGGTTCGCATTCTTCCCCATCCTCACAATTAAATTCCATATCTTTATATTGATTTACACTTAATGCCCCAAATGCATAAAAATAAGGTGTTATATATCTAATCCAAGAAAAAGCTGAATTTAATCTATTCACATTGACCACTAATCCTCCATAAGTTATTAACGGTGCAATAAACATTTGTGATAACCCAAAAGCTAATTCTTCTGTTTTACACATAGCGCCAATAATATGTCCAAGTCCACTTCCCATCAAATAAGACAACAAAAATACAGCAAAAAATACAAAAAAATTGCTTGCGTCGTTATATAGCCCGACAGGGAAATAAATCATTGAAGAAGTTAATATAGTAGCAAGCACTTGCAGAGGAAATTCTGAGGCCATCTTAGCAGAAATATAAGTAAAAGTTCCATAAAGCCCTTGATTGTATTCTTTAAAATAAATTGGCCGCTCACAAGGAATTCCCATTGAAGATGATGAATTTCCGTTCATTACTGCTACGATTGTAATGAAAAATAAAACGCCATTGATATTTTGAATAGAACTAAAGCTGTTTCCTAGGTCATGGAACAGAAGATCAGTTACAATTCATATTACGATTAATAAGCTTATTCATGATTGTGAGGCTCCTGGGTTTCTTCTGCTGTTAATAAAACCTCTTTCACATAAAATGCAAAATTTTTTTACTGAATTTACTTCAAAACTCACATTTTTTATAGATTTTCCATCTGGGTTTTCAAAAAGTGGAAAATCATCTGCTTTATAAGAATTTTTAAGTGTATCTAAAATTGAAATTTCTTCTTCTGACATATGATTTCTATCCACAATATGCAAGAAATTCATATAATAATCTGCAGGATTAGTCAATTTTGGACAAGAAAATCCAAGCTTCGAAAAATATTTTCTCGATTTGGATGCAGGGCCGTCATATACGATATTTCCGTTACTGAGCAGCACAAGTTTGTGGATTTTATCGAAAATGGAAGAACTTGGCTGATGAAGTGTAGATATAACTGTTTTTCCATCTTTTGCTAAATCAAGCAAAACATCAATAAGCACTTCCGCAGTAAAACTGTCAAGCCCAGAGGTTGGTTCATCTAATATCACAATCTGTGGGTCGGAAATCAGCTCCATTCCTATACTCACCCTTTTTCTTTCTCCTCCAGAAATTCCTTTTACAGTGACACTTCCTATTAAATTGTCAGAAATATGGCTTAATCTTAATTTTCCCATAATTTCAGCCACTTTTTTATTTATAGTGCTAATTGTCCCAGGAAATGTCAATCCTGCTGCAAAAGTGAGGGATTCTTTTACAGTAAGATATGGAAGCAAAATATCTTCCTGTGTGACATATGCGCATTTTTTTGAAAATTTTGAGATTTCTGTGCTATTTATCATTACCTCTCCAGTGACTTTTGAATTGGGAGAACATTTTACTCTACCAGCTATTATATTTAGCAAGGTAGTTTTTCCTGCTCCTGAAGAACCCATAAGAACGGTTAATTCGCCTGGACAGGCATATCCTGACACCCCTTTTAAAATTTTTTGTTCTTTATTTTTGATTCTGACATGGTAAAAAATATTTTTCCATGATAAATAGAGATTTGAGGGTTTTATAATATCAGATTCAGTTTGAGGAATAACTTCATATTCTGATGATACATTGCTTGAGTTAGCAGATGGTTCTGATAAGGTATTAGGAGAAGCTTGTGATATGGTAATTTCATGTATACTAGCCATATTTTTAATTTAAATAGTATTGATCTGATCATTTTTAATGGGTTTAATAGATTTCCATGAAAAAATTATAATTGGAAGGATAATTAATCAACAATGAATAAGATGTAAATAAATGAAGATTTCAAGGAATTTAAGAATTTTATTAAAAAGCATAAAAATTGATTCATTATATTTAAAATCTTATTTAGCAAATTTTATATAAATTGTAGGGGTAAGAGAGGCATAGAATTACATGTTTTTTGTTAGAGGTAAAATTCTGTACACAACACTATCTGGGCTTTTTTTAAGCGAAGCTGTTTTCATACAAACATTAAAAACGTAAAAAAAGTTTTAAACTTGATTATAATTTACAATATTTATTCATATTTTTAATTGTAATTATCAAATATAATAAATTTTTAAGATGGTTACTTTTGTTATTCAAAATTCTACTTAATTAATCCTATTTTTAAATGGTAAAATTATGGCAATTTTTAAGCTGAATCTGATATTCATTCTCCTATATTTTAATAAGAAATAAATTAATAAAAAATTATTAATATCAAAAAAACGAAAATACGGAGTAGCATACAAAATAACTATTTTATATTATTTTATTCGATTTATTAAGAAATGATTTAGGATTAATATTTATTCAAGTAAGACTCCTTGATTTTCTATTTATAATAAAATGCAGTGATTTCATTATTTCTCAGAAGAATTTCTTAACTTATACCAAGAAAATAATAGTTTTTGACTCATAAATGAAATTTTATTTATAAAAATAATAAAAGCAATATTATTAAAGCAATTATTTAGTTCTGCTTTAAAAATAACCAAGACAACAACAATCTGCTTGATTCAGCAGTTCTTTTATCGGGGTTTCTCGAAGTCTGGACATGCGATTATTGTATAAACTATTTTCATTAATGGTCAAGATGGGAGCTCGAGCAGCCTTTTTAGCTCATATTAAATTTCTTTGCATTTTTAAATCATTTTCCATAAAACTATTAGTTTCCTTTAATTGATTGCCTGTAACTATAACTTTTTTCAAACCTTTTTTATCTATAGCATAGCAGCAGCCCATTTATATTTAAGTCAAGCCAGTTTTATGGCGTTGGCATTTTAATCAAAAATTGAGAAACCTAATGGCTTCAAATTTCAATTTTTTTTTATGAAGATTGAATAACCAAGAAAAGAGTAATTCGCCTATCTTTGAGACTGCCGACTATGAAAATTTTCTTTATATTGAACTCAATAAAGAAAAGTTTCAAAATTTCAAACGAAATTATTCTTTGTGTAAAATATAGTGAAGGGATGAGAAATATGCATCCTTCTTCGAATTTGGAGTTGGAAGTCTAAGGCTTTAGAGAAATAAATGCATAGAGTTTTCCCAGTTTATTTTCTAGAAAATTGAAGAAATATGTTTAAAATGGATTTCGTTTTATTAAAATTCAAACTTATTCAAAACATTAGCAATATAGAGTTCTTTTATTTTTAATATCCAAATAAATTGAAGGATATAGGAAATTGAAAAGATTTTATTAATAATTGAAAGCTACATTAAAATTTTCAAAAATAAGAACTTAAGAATAGAAGATAAAAATAAGTTATTTTAATTGAAATTAATCATGTTGCTAATATAAAAGATTATTGACGATGAATTAGTATCCAAAAAATCTAAGATGAATTTGACATTTTTCTTTATTCCGTCAGAAACTCATTAATTAAGATATTTAAGCATAAAAGGATTGATTTTCTATTTAATTAGATTTCAATAATGATCAGGATTTTTCACAAAGATGTTAGAACATATTTTTGATATTTTTTACACTATTTTATATTTAAAAATGAAGCTGAAGGCTGGTCTGGTCAAATTTATGGACAGTTGCTATATTTATTAATGAGATATCTAAATGAAGTCAATTTTCTATATGGTAATCCATTTTTAAATGAGAAAAATCAGTTTTAGACATGAAAAAGTTCTCTAATAACTGATCAAAATTATAATATAACTTATTTTCTAGTTACTAATTAATGTAGAGTCTTAATTTCTTTATCGCTGTTATAAGTATGTTTTAAATGGAGAAAGTCAAGCTTACTCTCCATTTTGTTAAATTAAATTATTTTTCTTTATATCTATACTCATCACTTACATTCTATTTGCTAATTCATCAAAGCAGATCACAAATTTTAAGACTATTTTAATAATTTTATTAAAATTATACTCAATTTAATATTTTACTGCGTAATATGGTGAATTTTAATTAACGATGAATGATCGAGTGCTTAAAATCCAGCCCAACAAAAATATTTCCAAAGACATTTCATTTCGAAGCTTTCTTCCATCCTTCCCTATCCTTCCAAATTCCAAGCCAAAAATCCACAATTTTTCAAGAAAATACTCTTGCAGACGCTCAAGTATCCAAAAAGGGAACATTTCTTGAGAAGCCGAGCCAAATTTTCCCACTTTTGGTTTAAAAGATGAGCAAAAATTAAGAAGTGCCAGCAGACAAATTGAAAGCAAATTGAGTGTAAGAAGAGATAGCAGCACCTCAGCTGAAAGAGTTGTGATGACTGAAGAAAGCGAGAGAATAAATAAAAAATGCAATAGAAGAAGCCCAAATTTGTGTAAACAAGCAGCAAAAATACCTTTTTTGACAAAACAGCCTGCAATTATTGAAAATATTATGAGAAAGCATAGGAAAATTTTTCAGGTAAATGATGAAGGAATAAAATCGGTGATTGGGCCTTCTATACATAGCTCACAGAGTGTAAATCAGTTTCGATTGTTCAAAAATCGAAGAAATTTTAGCCCTAAGTGTATATATAGAATTAGCAGCAGAAAAGAGATTTAAATAGCTTTATTGCTGAATTGTATAATTAAATACAATTTTTTATTAATAATTAAAATAACATTTATGTAAATACTGTGATTATTTAGCTGACTATCAATTAATTTAGAATTTTTCTATCAATTAAGATTATTATGCACAAATCTTTAAATTTTTGTGCTATTTATAGTTGCCAAGCTAAACGTATTTTCATCAGATAAGACGTTTTTTATTTAATTTATCAACAATTTAAATTTATGGCCTTTTTTCGTAGGCAAAAAATTAATAAGTCATTCTTAAATACCACTTAATATTAATTTTATAACGTAGCACTTTTAGCAAGTGCCTTTTCACATATTTTTAAGTTTTGCTTTTATCTCCTACACCATAAAAAATAATTTTCTGTCAACATTTCACCCTCTTAACATTTTACTTTCATTAATTATGAACGAAGAAAAGAGCGACGAGTCGGCATTTCAGCTCAATTCGTTAGAAAAATCTCATTCACTCATCAAGTCTTTATGGAATATACTTAAAGAGTCTATTTTCGGTGGATTCTCTTGCCTTTATGTCCCTAAAAAAAAGTCTATTTCAAACCTCACAACCCAAAAAATCATGGAAATTCTGATAAATATCATAGTTTTCTTACAAATATCAAGACTCAACTGAAGAATTAACCTGGATCCTGACAACCAAAATTTGGAGCATTGAAAAATCCTTGGCTATGCTAGTTTTGACCAAATTTGTGCAGAATCCGGAACTCTATATACCTGCTTTGTAGGTTTTTCGGTTACAGTCTGGGGTTGTGCATTATTTATTTTAATTTTTTCAATTATGAGTTACTATAAGAAAAAAATAAGTGACTATTTTACCTTTTTTCCTAGATTTTTGGTAACCTTTACATCGACTATAGGATTTATCCCTTTTGTGTTAACCTTTATGCTTACCCTCAAATATTCAGGTGAAAATGAAAATACAGTAGAAGAATATAAAAGCTGTGAAAATTGCAATTTAAACTGAGGCGCATATGGACAGTTTGCATCAGTATTTGGTTTGATCTGAATATTTGCAATAACACATGGAGAAAAAATTTTTGGCGCAAGCTTAAGGCATACTTTTAAAGACCAAAATTTACGGTCAAGATCCCATTCAAAACTAATCCTTGAAACGAATTTTTTTTACTTTATGACTGTAATTATTTATGCTTTATTTAACTCTTATAGCTATATTATACACCAAGCTTTGCTTATCACTTGACCGATTATACTTAATTATAAGTATATTAAATATCTCCCTTATTACAATTCAATAACAAATGAAATCGCAATAGCCCAAAATGCAGCAATTTCCTGCACAGCTGCAATATTTGTATTTGGAGATGCTGTAAGAAACGATTATATTACTGTTTGGCTATTCTGGACTATTTTGCCTATATCTATATATTTTACTTTGAATTTTTCAAGAAAACAATTTAAGCTTCGTCTTGATAAGGCAAATGAAATTTTAAAAGATCAGTATGATTTTGAGTATTTTTTGAGAACTAGACTATTCGACAATGAGAATTCTGATCCTTCTGACGTTATAAGCAAGTTTTCTGGGTCTTGAAAAATTGCAGGATTTGACCCTGATAAGCTATTTTCTATATGAGAAACTTATTATTGTATTGATGTGCTTTCTGATGAAAGATTAGCCAGAATTAAGCTAAATAAAGCATTTTACATGAAATCTACACTTGAAGGCGATTTTCAAGTCTGAAAATGTAAAAATACCCTTGAAGAGCATAGTATTGGATTTTTTGAGGATGTAAGCATACTTTACTATATTTTAGAACTGGAAAGCATCAAAGAAAAAGACGAATTTTTATGTCATAAGTTACTTGATTTTTGAGGAGAAATAACAGCTGATGAGCCAAGAATGGCAAAACTTTATTATCTTTCAGGGGAATTATCAAGCACTTTAGATGAAGTTAAAAGAAGATATGCAGATTTAGTTAAAAGCTATCCAGATAATATTTATTGCCATGAGCTGTATGGAAGCTTATTGATGGATATCATGAGAGATAATGCTGCTGGATTTAAGCTTTTAAGCAAAAAAGAAAGCTTTGTTTCGTTTCATAAAGAAGCCTCCAAAGCGAAGTTTTGGAAATTTTCTGAAATTAATGGATTTTTAATTGTATCTGCTGATCCGAAATCATTTGGAATAATTGTGTATGCTAATTCGTGTGCGGGTCAGATTTTGTCACAGCCAGCAAATCATATAATCGGAACAAAGCTTAGTAATTATATCCCTGAGCCATTTTCCAAGAATCATGATGATTATTTGCGAAGATACCTTATAAACTGCAAAAACCCAGATATTGAGTCTATCATGTCTTATTTTTTAAAATCAGAACGAGGGTTTTTAATCGGCTGCGATTTCAAAATAAGCGTTGTCTCTTTGATCAACCATGTTTATTTTGTTGTATCATTAGATACCAATATAAAACACCGAGAATTTGCACTGGTTTCAGAAAAAGGAGAAATTCATGCACATAGTCAACTTTTCCCTCAAGTTATTTTACAAAACAAAACAAGCGTAGCCAAAGAATTTATCGATAACTTGATACCAGGAGTGGAATATTCATCAATGAAGCCTCTTGAGCCTTGAATTATTTCCATTAACCATAAAGAAATTATGCTAGTGAAAATAACTCATTGTATTTTATCAACTTCTTTCAATTTTTTGATATTGGTCAATGACCGCTATGAAATTGACGTATGGAAAAGAGGAGAAGATGCCTTTCAGCGAGGACAGGTACAAGAAAACTATATAAATGAAATGGCATCTTTGACTGACATGAAAAGAGCTCTACATGTAAATATTAGCTCAAAAACATCTAAAATGTCAGCGATGTTTTCAATGTCACTGTCAGATTTTGCTATTCTTGATAAGGAAAAAATTGAAAATGAAGAAAACCAAGAAAACAAAAGCAGCATAAAAACTCCATCAGCTTCTTTACAAAGCAATTCTACGTATAGCATTTTAAGTAAAAAAAAATTAGGTATAAGTCAAAGATTGGTGAAAGAATCAGAAGTTATGCTGAAACTTTTTAAATGAATTTTGTTTTTTTCTGTAAGGATTATGCAGACTTTAGCTATTATCAGCATGAATATAGTTCTTTTGGTGTATATTTATCAGCAAATAGCTCATTCAAATGATCTGAGTACTGTTAAAAATCTTGCAGGGATTATGCAAGAGGTGTCTGCAGAAGCTTATCTTTCATATGCTATAGATTTATCTGAAAATTATACAGCTATGGATCGAAGTTATTATAGAGACCAGCTTATAGCTAGCTTAGAAAGATTGAAAGCATTGCAGCCTACAATTCTAGATGATTATAGCAGATGGAGCTATTGCGAGCACTCAGCCGTTGTAACCGAAGACATAATTCCTGTATACAACCCTGGGGAGTCAAATCTTGTGACATTTTCTAATCTCTATGACTTTGTTACAGATGTGCTAAATCATGTATTTGTTATATAGGGTACTTCTCTTCTAAATGCTATGGATTCAGGAGAAAATTATCTTCCTGATGAGTTTTTTCTAGTTGAAAATGGAATAGGAGGAGCTTCTATTATGATAAATTCTACTTTTGAAGGTCTTATCAACTGTGAAATTGATAAATTAAGCACCAACGAAAGCGGCACTAAAATATGTGTTTATTTGGGATTATTATTTTTGTGTATTTTGGCTTCAATGCTTATTTTTTTCTCTTTCAAACTAAATAGGAAATATGATGCTTTATGAAGCTATATACAAAATCAAGCAAATTCTTCGTATATTGAACTTTATCAATCTTGCTTGAATAGATTGTCGACTTGTCATAATTATTCAGCTGAGCAGGATGAAATTGAAATAAGAAAAAAGAAAAAGGTGAAGCCTAATAGCTTTAAAACCAAAATTTACATAAAGTTTATAGGATGTTGTGCAGTTATTGTGATATTGACTGGAGTGTATTATTTTGTGGTTGGTTACGTATTTTATCCTTTATGTAAAGAAAATCTAGTGAAACGGTATTTGCTTCTTGGAGCTTTTTTGCATAGAATTTCAGTTGTTTCCGAGATGACTTACTGAACAAGTGAACTAGCATTTCATGCCGATGATTCTCTTAAACCAAATTCTGACATAGAATATCCTTTTCGGAGCCCTGAAACTATGCTTAAGGATGCAATCTATCGATTTAACATTTTAAGTAAAGTTATCATCGCTCCATCCAATAGAAATATGTACTCAAAAGCTCTCAAATGAAAACTTTTTGAAGGGAATACGAATAGTGTTGACAATATTTTTTCTCAAGGGACTTATATAGCTTCTAATATACTGGTTTTGGATGCGGCTTATATGGCTTTTTCGAATGCATATGGCTTAGAATATAGAATTACAAAATTCATACAAAGAATGAGTTCTTTGCAAGATATGATTCAGGGAAGAACATTGATAATAGATCATGATTCCAAAGTTTATGTCGAAAAACAATTCAATTCTTATTTCTATATTACAATTTTATATTGTGGGGTTTGTTTGGCTTTATTTTTCTGTTTTTATTCGCCTATAATAAATCGAGAAAAAAGAAAATTGAATAAATTGCAAGAAATATCAACATTGATTCCTCCGACTTTTGATAATAAAAACAAAAGCAATAATAAATAATGAGAAATGAAAATTCCGTGTAAAAAATTATATCTTTTATCTAAATTTCAATTTATCCTATATAAATGGCTTCATTTTATAACAATGTAAATAACTATAAAAATATTATAGAAAAAATTTTTTTAAAGCGTAAATAGCTCTAAGATTTTTAAACTTAATTTTGTCTATTAACTTTAACACCAGATGAATCATTTTCTACATCTATTTGCCCTTTTCTAATTTTTGTCATAATTTCGACAGCAGCAAAATAAAACACATTGCTAAGATTCAATCCTGTTTTGGCTGACGTTTCCAAATAAATCATTTGGTGCTCATTTGCAAATTTTTGTGCTTCTTCATATAGCACTTCTCTCTCGCCTTGCAAATCTACCTTATTTCCTACCAAAACTGTCACAACAGTTGAAGGTGCATTCTGAAGTAATTCAATTAAAAATATATTCAGATGCTCAAAGCTTTCTCTGCTTGTTACATCATATACAAGAATTGCTGCTGCAGTATTTCTATAAAAAGACCTTGTAATATCCCTAAAATTTTCGTGACCAGATGTATCTCATATCTGAAATTTTATTGGCACATTGCCGATACTTATAGTTTTAGATCCATATTCGACGCCCAAAGTTGTATTATATTCTTCAGTGAAGCGATTTTCTGTATTTCTGGAGTGCAAATTCGATTTTCCAACCAGGGTGCCACCTATTATAATTCATTTGGAAATATAGGTATACGACATTTATTGAATCAAGTGCATGAAAATTTTGATATAATTCTATCAAAATTTTTGTTAGGGAGGAACTTTTTTAATAAACTATGACTGTAAAATTTATGTTAAAACCAGTTTAATGCTTATTTCTACGTTACAATCTTATATTGTCGGATTTGTTTGGCTTTGTTTTTCTGTTTATTTACCAATAATAAATTGAGAAAAAAGGAAATTAATAAATTGCAAGAAATATCAGCATTATTCTCCGACTTTTGAAAATAAAAATAAAAGCAATAATAAATAACGAGAAATAAAAATCCAGTGTAATAATTTTTACATTTTTATCTAAATTTCGATTTTCCCTACAGTCTAACGAAACCACCATTTTTGCCTACTACTTCTTGTCCATTCCTAATTTTTGCATCATAAACAAGAATGACTGCTACAGTGTTAAAATAATTAGTTCTCATATCCATCCTATGCTTTTCAATACCAGCAGTATTCAATAGCCGAATTAATTTATCATAAATTTTAAGATAGATGCCTTTTTTGTAGAAAACTCTACTTAGTTAATTTTATTATTAGCAACAAAAACTATGGCAATTTTTAAGCTGAATCTGATTTTAATTCTCTAATATTAAAATAAATAAGTAAAATTTATTAATATCAAAAAAAATGGAAATACGAAGCAGCATAGAAATAGCTTTTTGTATTCTTTTATTCGATTTTTGAAGAATGTGATGCAGAGCTAATATGCATTCAAAATAAGCCGCTTGAAATTTTATTTATAATAAAAAGCAGTGATTGCATTATTTCCAAGAAAAATTAAAGATTTTTTGTCCCATAAATGAAATTTTATGAATAAAAATGATAAAAGCAATATAAAATATATTTATAAAAGCGATTATTTAGTGCTGCTTTAAAAATAATCAAGATAACAATAACTTGCTTGATTCAGCAGTTCCTTTCCAGAGCCTTCTCGAAGTCTGGACATACGTCTATTGTATAAGCTATTTTCATTAATTGATAAGATAGGAGCATGAGCAGCCTTTGTAGCTCATATAAAATTTCTTTGCATTTTTAATTCATTTTCCATAAAACTGCCAGTATCTTTCAATTGATTGCCTGTAACAATAACTTTTTTCAAACTTTTTTTATTCATAGCATAGCAGCAGCCCATTTATATTTAAGTTAAAGCCAGTTTTATGGTGTTGGCATTTAATCAAAAATTGGAAAAGCCTAATGGCTTCAGATTTCAGGGTTTTTTTTTTTATTTATGAAGGATGGCATAATCTAAAAAGGATAATAGCCTATTTTTGAGACTTCCAGCTATTAAAATTTGTTTTTATAGAACCGAATAAAGACAATCTTTAAAATTTCTAAACAAAATTGTGTCTGTGCAAAATATAGTGAAGGGATGCGAAATATGCATTTTTCTTTGCGTTTGGAGTAGGGAGTCTCAGTCTTTAGAGAGATAATAAACAGAGAATTTCGCAAGCTAATTTCTAGAAAATTAAAGAAAAATTTTAAAAATGGACTTTACTTTTATTTAATCAAATTTATCCTAAACATTAGAAAAATAGTGTTCGTTTATATTTTAATGACCAAATAAATTGATGCAATCAAGAAATTGAAAAGCTTTTATTAATTATTGAAAGCGTGCTAAAATTATAACAAATTCAAATTTTATATGCAAAAAATTAAAAAGAAGCTATTTTAGTTACAATTAAGCATACTGTTAATACAAAAAGATTATTTTCGATGATTTAGAATATAAAAATCTAAGATGAATTTGACATTTTTCTTTATTCAGTCAGAAACTTATTAATTAAACCATTTATGCACAAAAGAAATTATTTTTCTACTTTAATTATATGTAAATAATAATTAGACCTTCTCACAAAGATATTAGAATATATTGATGATGTTTTTACAATATTTTATTTTTAAGAATGCTGCTTAAGAATAGTCCGGCAAAATTTATGGACAGCTACTATTTTATAAATGGAATCTTTACGTGAAATCAATTTCCACATATAAAGCCCATTTTTATATTAGAAAAATGAATTTTACACATGAAAATGAGCTCAAATAGCTTGTGAAATTATAATATTAATTTATTACCAGTTATTGGTTTAATATATAGTCTAAATTTCTTTATAACTGATACAAGTATGTTGTAAATGGAGAAAGTTAGCTTATTCTCCATCTTGTTAAATTAAATTATTTGCTACATGAACCTATATTCTAGACTTATACTCTATTTTATAATTTTCTTAATTAAGATAACAAATTTTAAGACTATTTTAATAATTTTATAAAAATTAATCACAATTTAATGTTTTGCTGCAAAATCATGGTGAATTTTAATTAACGATGAGTGATCACTTTATAAAACTCAACCCAATATTTCCAAAGGCGTTTCATTTCTAAGCTTTCTTCCATCCTTCCCTAAGCTTCCAAATTCCAAGCCAAAAATACACAATTTTTCAAGAAAATACTCTTGCAGACGTTCAAGTATCCAAAAAGGGAACATTTCTTGGGAAGGCGAGCCACATTTTCCCACATTTGGCTTAAAAGATGAGCAAAAATTAAGAAGTGCTAGCAGATAAATTGAAAGCAAATTAAGTGTCAGAAGAGATAGAAGCACCTCAGCTGAAAGAATGGCAGTGACTGAAGAAAGTGAGAGAATAAATAGAAAATGCAATCGAAGAAGACCAAATTTGTACAGCCAGGCATTAAAAATTCCTTTTTAGAAAAAACAGCCAGCAATTATTGAAAATATTATGAGAAAGTAGAGGAAAATTTTTCAGGAATCAAATCGGTGATTGGGCCTTCTATACATAGCTCAAAAAGTGTGAATAATTTTCCATTGTTTAGAAATCGAAGAAATTTTAGCTCAAAGTGTATATATAGAATTAGCAGCAGAAAAGAGATTTAAAAAATTTATTTCTGAATTGTATAAGTTAAATAAAATTTTATTAATAATTAAATAAAATTATTAAAATTCTGCGATTATTTAGCTAACTATCAATAGCTTGAAAATTTTTTATTCAAAATTTAGATCATTATACACAGATATTAACTTTTAGCGTTATTTATTATTGCAAAACTTGGTGAATTTTCGTCAGAAGAGCATTTTATTATTTAATTTATCAACAATTCATATTTGTTATTTTTTGTGGTAGTAGCAATTGTTGAGTAAAATTGCATTAAATTTTTCATGCATTCTATCATAGCTGCAATAACACTTTGAGCAAATTTGATTTCAAGTATTTTTTAATTTTTACTCCTACATCATAAAAATTAATATTTGTCAAAATTTCACCATCTTAACAATTTGCTTTCATTAATTATGAGCGAAGAAAAGAACGACGAGACTGATTTTCAGCTCAATTCATTAGAAAAATCTCATTCATTGCTCAAGTTTCTATGGAATGCCATTAAAGAATCTATTTTTGGTGGCTTTTCTTGCTTTTATGTCACCAAAAAGAAGTCTATTTCAAACCTCTCAACGCAAAAAATCATGGAAATTCTGATAAATATTACGATTTTCTTGCAAATATCAAGACTCAACTGAAAAATTGGCCTGGACCCAAACAACCAAAATTTGAAGCATTGAAAAATCCTTGGCTATGCTAGCTTTGACCAAATTTGTGCAGAATCTAGAACTCTCTATACTTGCTTTGTAGGTTTTTCGGTTACAGTCTGGGGATGTGCATTATTTATTTTGATTTTTTCAATTATGAGTTATTATAAGAAAAAAATAAGTGACTATTTTACCTTTTTTCCTAGATTTTTGGTTACCTTTTTATCGACTATAGGATTTATCCCTTTTGCATTGACTTTTATGCTTGCCCTCAAGTACTCAGCTAAAAATGACAATACAGTGGAGGAATATAAAAACTGTGAAAATTGCAATTTAAACTGAGGGGCATATGGACAGTTTGCTTCAACATTTGGCTTGATATGAATCTTCATAATAACTCATGGAGAAAAAATTTTTGGTGCAAGCTTAAGACATGCTTTTAAAGACCAAAATTTAAGGTCAAGGTCTCATTCAAAGCTCAATCTTGAGACGAACTTTTTTTACTTTTTGACTGTAATAGTCTATGTTTTATTTAACTCTTACCACTATATTTTACATCAAGCCTTGCTTATTATTTGGCCTATTATACTAACCTACAAACATATTTAATATATACCCTATTACAATTCAATAGAAAATGAAATCACTATAGCCCAAAATGCAGGAATTGCCTGTGCCACTGCAATATTTGTATTTGGAAATGCGGTAGGGAATGATTATATCACGGTTTGGCTATTCTGGACAATTTTACCGATGTCTATATATTTTACTTTGAATTTTTCAAGAAAACATTTCAAAAATCGTCTTGACCTGACAAATGAAATTTTCAAAGATCAGTATGATTTTGAGTATTTTTTAAGAGCAAGATTATTCGATAATGAGGCTTCTGATCCGAATGACATTATAAACAAGTTTTCTCAGTCTTGAAAAATTGCAGGATTTGACCCTGACAAGCTGCTTGCTGTATGAGAAATTTATTATTGCATTGACGTGTTATCAGATGAAAGATTAGCCAGAATTAAGCTAAATAAAGCATTTTATATGAAATCTACACTTGAAGGTGATTTTCAAGTCTGAAAATGTAAAAATATCCTAGAAGAGCACTCTATTGGATTTTTTGAGGATGTAAGTATACTTTACTATATTTTGGAGCTAAATAGTATCAAAGAAAAAGATGAATTTTTATGTCACAAATTACTTGATTTTTGAGGAGAAATTTCATCTGAAAAGCCAAGAATGGCAAAACTTTATTATCTCTCAAGAGTTTTGTCAGAAACTCTTGATGAAGTACAAAAAAGATATGCAGACTTGGCTAAAAGCTTTCCAAATAATATTTATTGTCATGAGCTCTATGGAAGTTTATTGATGGATATCATGAGAGATAATACTGCTGGTTTTAAGCTTTTAAGCAAAAAAGAAAGCTTTGTTTCGTTTCATAAAGAAGCTTCCAAAGCGAGATTTTGGAAGTTTTCTGAAATTAATGGATTTCTGGTTGTATCTGCTGACCCGAAGTTATTTGGAATAGTTGTGTATGCTAATTCGTGTGCGGGGCAGATTTTGTCACAGCCAGCAAATCATATAATTGGAACTAAGCTTAGCAATTATATTCCTGAGCCATTTTCTAAAAATCATGATGATTATTTACGAAGATATCTTGTAAACTGCAAGAATCCGGATGTTGAGTCTATTATGTCTTATTTTTTAAAAACAGAAAGAGGGTTTTTAGTAGGCTGTGATTTCAAAATAAGTGTTGTCTCTTTGATAAACCATGTTTATTTTGTTGTATCATTAGATGCCAATTTAAAACACCAAGAATTTGCTTTGGTTTCAGAAAAAGGAGAAATTCATGCTCATAGTGAATTATTTCCTCAAGTCATTCTTCAAAATAAAACAAGCGTAACCAAAGAATTTATTGATAATTTGATACCTGGGGTCACTTATTCTTCAATGAAGCCACTTGAGCCTTGGATTATTTCACTTAACCATAAAGAAATTATGCTAGTGAAAATCACACATTGTATTTTATCAACTTCTTTCAATTTTTTAATATTAGTCAATGATCGCCATGAAATCGAAGTATGGAAAAGAGGAGAAGATGCATTTCAACGAGGGCATATACAAGAAAACTATATAAGTGAAATGGCATCTTTTTCTGATACAAAAAGAGTTTTGCATGTAAATATCAGCTCAAAAACATCGAAAATGTCGCCTATGTTTTCAATGTCACTGTCAGATTTTGGAGCTGCACTTGAAAAGGAAAAAATTGAAAATGAAGAGATACAAGAAAACAAAAGCAGCATAAGAACACCATCAGCTTCTTTACAAAGCAATTCTACATATAGTATTTTAAGTAAAAGATATTTAGGTATAAGTCAAAGATTGGTAAAAGAATCAGAGGTTATGCTTAAACTTTTTAAATGAATTTTGTTTTTTTCCGTAAGGATTATGCAGATTTTAGCTATTATTAGCATGAATATATAGAAAATTAAATGAATTTGCCTATGACGGAAAAAATTATGGAAAATATTATAGTGTTTTTGGTGTATATTTATCAACAAATAGCTCACTCTGATGACCTTGACACTGTCAAAAATCTTGCAGGAATTATGCAAGAGGTTTCTGTAGAAGCTTATTTATCGTATGCAATAGATTTATCTGAAAATTATACAGTTATGGATCGAAATTATTATAGAGACCAGCTTATAGCTAGTTTAGAAAGATTAAGAGCATTACAGCCTACAATTCTTGATGACTATAGCAGATGAAGCTATTGTGATCACTCAGCCGTTGTAACAGAAGACATAATTCCTGTATATAATCCAGGGGAGCCGAATCTCGTGACATTTTCTAATCTCTATGATTTTGTTACAGATGTGCTAAATCATGTATTTCTTATATAGGGTACTTCACTTCTAAATGCTATGGATTCAGGTGAAAACTATATTTTTGATGAGTTTTTTATAGTTGAAAATGGAATAGGAGGGGCATCAATTATGATAAATTCTACTTTTGAAGGTCTTATTAACTGCGAAATTGATAAATTAGATGTCAATGAAAGCGGCACAAAAATATGTATTTATTTGGGTTTTCTATTTTTGTTTATTTTGGCCTCGATGCTAATTTTTTTCTCTTTCAAGCTAAATAAGAAATATGATGCTTTATGGAGCTATATACAAAATCAAGCAAATTCTTCGTATATTGAGCTTTATCAATCTTGCCTGAATAGATTGTCGACTTATCATGATTATTCAGCAGAGCAGGATGAAATAGAAATAAGAAAAAAGAAAAAGGTGAAGCCTAATAGTTTTCAAACAAAAATGTATATGAAATTTATAGGATGTTGTGCAATTATTGTGATATTGACTGGGGTTTATTATTTTA